>WOFL01000185.1:0-29424 GCA_012978445.1 Dipteryx alata
TTTATACTATCTATTAATTAATATTAATCTAAATTTTTATTTTAAATATTTTTCATTGTTAACCAATAACCACTTTATCACTTTCTTGGTTCTGTTACTAAAAGATTCAATTATTTGATTACATTTTTATTAATATTTAATTTTTTTCAAAATTTGATATAAATGATCAACATGATGTATAGATATAATGTAATAGTTAGATTATTAAAAATTATATTTTGTAATATTATTAGAGAGTATAAGTTTGTCAAATCTTATACCAGTATATGTGTAAATAGGAATCCAGTACATTAACAGTAAGTTTTGAACACTTATATCATTAAATAATTTTTTTGTAAAGTATGAATTTTACTAATCTAATACTGGAATATTGTGATATTAATAAGATGATCTGGCACACATTAACCAAACATTTATAAATATTTAATCAAACAACTAGCACTTACTTATGTTTTAAAACTATGTTACAATAGCGCAAAAATAAAATTTAAACTAAGTATTAATTAATTTTTAAAATTTATGACTTGATGCATATATTACCAACACTGTCTTAATAGTTCTTAGCACAAAATTCTCCACAAACAGAATTTAATATTAAGAAAAATTAATGTGGTACTTACATTTATACATCCATCGTTTCCAAAATGGGAGCTGGCTTTCACTTAGAAAGGTCGAAGGCACAGTTGTCAAATTGTCCAAGAAAGTTGAACCATGCGAACTGTCTCGAGTCACTGCTAATCTTGGGCAACGCTCTAGCAATTCTCGGACTATGTCTATCATGAATCATTACAAAAATTATAACCCTATATAAACATTCTTAAATAGATAGACCAAAAAAATTAGATTAACTAAATTACGTAAATTTATTTCAAACATTTACTATACATGGATTTAACGGGGTAAAAAATTGATTTTTTTTTCCCAGCTTTGTAAAAGGAGAAACATGTAAAAGATTTAAATAATAAATATGAATGGCAATCGAATATATGCTCGCTTACAAAGTAAGTTACCAGCTCTTACCTGACATGTTGGAAAAATAGCACTGCTTGAGAAGTCTAGCGCCATGAACCTTTTCTTGGACTAGTACATCCAACGGGGTGACGGAGTAAAGATAGATAGCTAATTCACGGTGGCCATAAGAAACAGCCAGTGAAACTGGCATCCAGCCACCAGTATCAGGGATGGTGACCAATTTCTTGTTCTTTTCCACCATGCATTCTGCTATTTCGACATTACCATTGAAAGTACAATTGTGCAGAGCTGTGGTTTTAAAAGAATCCCCCAGTTCAAGATCATCCTTTGTCATTAAGGGAACTAGCTCCCTTGTAATATGCAAATGCCCTAACAAAGCTGCGATGTGAAGTGCTGTCTGGCCATCAGGCGTGATCCTTGCCCCCGCTGCGCCTGAATTGCCGATAAGGAATTGTTTTGTCGCATCCAAGTCCCCACTACGTACAGCCTTGTTTAAACGTTCATATTGCTGATAAGAATCCGTGTTCACTGTTTATTTTTCCAAGAGATTCAGCTAAACTTGGATGGAAACTCATTAATTCAAGGGGGCTAAAAATTTTGTTCCTAAATATATATGTATATTTCAAACTAGCAACACAAAACTACCATCCAATATCCTTAGGATTTATAACTTAACTTGCCACTACTCCTTTCCCGGTAATACAAAGTGAATCTGAGAGAATGAATTGCAAGTCGTTGTAATTGCTTCAGTCACTGACGACTATATCTATACATTGATAAGATAGAAATCCTATGTAATATGCAGCTTAACTAACAACTGTAACAAACTAAACGAATTCTCAACTAACATATATATGTGTGTGTCCATATATGTGTGGGTGCCATCTCACTCAATGCTACTTCTGATTGTGATATCTATTATTATTTTCATAGAATGCAGAGTGGGATCAAATTCAAGGTGTGGAGTAGGAACCGTAACCCGTCACATCTTCTGCCTGGGACTCAATACTGCTGCTACTCTCTAGTTGATTTTGTACGCCTCCATAACAATCAATTCGACAAGCTTAGATGGAGATTATAAATATAAGCAAAAAAGCATTCTTTCAGTATTTAATTTCATTTGGTTAAACTGCATTGTGCAAAAAGAACATAATCTATTGCCAAATATATAAGTAGAAGATTTAATTTAATAATGAAGAACTTTGCATTAAATTCTATAACATTTTACAGAAAAAGTTAAAAGTAAATGTGGTCATTAACAGGGTAACTTCATTGACAAAGGGGTTTTACTAAATTAATACATTTATTGCTCCTTTAAGAATTTATTTTCTACCTAAATGTTAATCGGATTCCAAGTACTTTAATTTTATTGGGAAGTGACTGAAAGTTATGGATCAGCCCCTCTATAATTCTATGTCAATAATAATAAATACGCAAGGATAAGAGTGTGACATTCCGGCATTCCGCTAGAAAAGGAGGCTTTGGATAGAAGAGGGAGATGGGATGCTGGCCGCAGTTGATTCCATAAAAATGATTAAGTGGATGACTTTAAAGTAATTTTAAATATTCTGTATAGCTGAGCTGTGTGATGTACTAATTGTGTTATTCTCCACATGATGATGTACTAACTTGTTACATTAGTGAGCTAAAAGCCGGATAGGATTATATTTAATGTTCTTTTTTAATTTTGGTACTTGACCTATTGTCATAGACTCAAACACAGTTATGTTAAAAGTGATTAATTAAGCATATGAGTAAGTCTCTAAACTGGAATAGGGCCTGGAAGATGTGTGTCTGTGATTTTGACTACACTGAACTCCCGAGCAAGTAGACTGAACCTAGATGAGCTAATTCACAGGATGCCCACTCCTAGTCCAGATAAAGAACAGATTCTGCAGATAAGTGAGCTAGAGTAATGCATTAGTATTTAGCGTATTCAATTACTGATCTTAGCAGATAATGTCCTCAGAATCAATTCTTAAACTAAAGTCACCTTGGAGCTATTATGACCTACCTACTCCACTCCTATAACCCCAAATGTAGATATTCTTGTATGTACGTTCTGGGAGAGTTAAAGGTTAGTTAGGAGAAACACTAACCAAACCAATCCTAGAATAATTGACCTTCAACTTACAGAGAGGAAAATGCATACCTAATAGTTAAAGAGTTGAGACTTGATAACTGACAATTATCCTTTTCCCTGGACAAAAGTTCGCAGGCTTGTAGTTCTCTAAAGTCTTACATACATGCAGACAATTCCTTTCAGCCCTCTAAGATCTAAATCCATGCTCCTTTCTTCAAATTGAATTCTCAACCAACAAGTCTTCCTGGAAATTTCATAAATCATTGATGGTCCCTTGCAACTTTCCTCTCCTTTTGAAATTCTTCCTGCCGCCTGATAGTAGTAGCCAGTTTCCCACTAAAGACATGGTCTTTAACTGCCTAAACTAGTATATAATAATCTCTGACCAAGATCAGAAGCTTTTTAATTTAAATCTTAAAACATTTGAATTATTTTACGTACTTTGCAAACTTCAAATCACATTTTAAATATTTCTCTGAAATATCTTACACTCCAAATCTACCAAAAAAAAAAATTTATTCCGATTTTAAAATTTTGAAAATCCCCCCCCCCAAATTTTCACCCACTTTCTCCCATTATTAAATCATAATTTTATAATTTTAATTAACAAATAATAAAATATTAAAATTTTCAACTTTTTCCTAATTTATTTTCTCCCATAATAGTACGAATCTCTTACTCTCCTTTCCCTTCTCTCTCTATGACTTTCTCTCTCTTTGGCACGGCAAAGACCTTTATGGTTTCATCTCGCCCTCTTTCCCTGCCCCCTCTCTCCCTCAAGACCTCAACCTCCCTTTTCCCCTTCTTTCTCTTTCAGTCACCGCCTTGTTATGCACTTTCAGTTTGTGAAGTGAAAGTTTAGTATTTATTGTTTAGGGTTTGAGTTTTTGAAAACTTTGATATTCTTCCTGTCACGGCTCTGAGTGACTGAAAAATTATTTTAAAAGGAAATATGCACTGAAAGAGTGGTTCTTTTTTATAAGATGCAGATAAATTTCATAAACCACTCTAATTTCAATTTCATTCTCTCAAATTCACCTTGTACCCGGGAAGATCAACATGCACATAAATTTGTAAGATGAATATGAGAAAGAAAGAAAGATGAAATACCTGGATTATGTGATGTGCTTCCCTGTAATGAAAGTGAATGTTGATCGTCCATGACACACGAAACCAGAACCAAGTCTCCTCCTGTGGCGAACCCGGCAATACCTGACAAATATCAAAGGAATTTTAGAATGAAAATCTTACAAAATTTGCGTTTGTATATATATAACATGAGCTTCTCATTTCTATTATTCTTTCTGTATGGGAAATGTTAATCATCACAAAACCATTTCATATAAATGGTTACGAATGAATTGCAACGGTGATTTCAATTTTTTTTTCTTTTCTTTTTACTTTTTTGGTTTCGATTTCTGTTTGTGAAGTTTAAGGCTTTAAGCCGAAAACAGGGGGTCAACTGGGCGCGCTACATATATAATTCAAAAGGGATCAATCCGTACTTAGAGCCAGGTGCGGTATGTTAAACTTCCCAAAATTTCCCTCTAAGTTATAAATAACTTCCAAGCAATTAAAGTTACAATTTACAGCGTTAAAGACATTGAAGGGTCTAATAAAAGACAAAAAGTGTCATTCCCTATCACTATAACCCATCAAGCATATAACTCAATAAAAATGTACTCTTTTGAAACATACACTGTTAATGACAAAAAAAATTTCTTAGTTTCCACGTAATTGCTTAAACTTTAGAGAAAGTTAGCTATTAACATTACATTGAAGCGTTACTTATTAAAAAAAAAAACGAAAAACATTGAAGCCCCCTCAACCAAATTGCCAAAAGATCAATCTTGTTCCCTCCACTCCACCCCTAATTAACCTTCAATTTTCAAATGCAATTCTCTTTAGTATAGGAAGTAAAGTATGATTTAAGTTTCTTACCCCAAATAAATAAATAAATAAGTTATTAAATCCTACTTGGAAACTAGGCTGCGATCATTACTTCCTATACTTCTTCTTTTTTAGGTAGGGGTGAAAAAATGATTTGTGAATTCATTAATCATTCAATCTAACTTTATCTAAATCAAATCCAACCCATTCATTAATTTGTTAATTTTAAATAAATTAAATTTATTAAATTTATTACATCTATTAGATGATTAATAGATAATTCAATATATCTATCAAGATTCAAAATCAATATTATCTCTTCTAAGTATATATATCTATTATATAATTAATAATAGATAAATTAAATATTGATTCACTAAAATAAGTTAATGAATAAATTAAACAGTCTTTAATTAATCGGATTATAAATTAATTAAATTTTTTAATAAGTTTTTAATGAATTCTAAATAAATTAGTGATTTATTTTCAACTTATCTGTTATAATTCATTTTAAAATCTATCCAATTCATCCGTTTACCACCCATACTTCTAGGCATGCATCAGCTACTTTCTTTTATTTCTATACTTATGGCTAGCAAAAAGGCAGCCAATCTTTAAAGCTTTTTAAAAACCCAAGGCCATTAGGGATGACAATGGATTAGGCATCCGATTCAACTCGATGCAATTTGATCTTACGGATCAAATATTTTTGTGATCCAAAATTAATTTAGATCAGATCAAATTAAGTTTTCCCAAATCCAATAAATTATTGGGTCTTCAAATGACCTCGTTCTTTTCACATTGAAAAGGCATTTTAGGGTTTCTTCTCATCTTCTTAACGGCAAATTTTGCAGCCACCGTCCAACCTCAGATCAAATGACGTCAAAATAGGGCAATCCATCAAGTAACCCAACTACAAAAATAGACTTGGCTAAGAAAATATAATTTTTTATTAATATTGGCTTGAAGCAGGCTGGCCTAAAATGGGCTAACCTAACGATCTAACATAATTAAATATTTAAAAATTAAAATTTAATTAGTAATATTTTTAGCACATATTTAGCTCTTGCTTTCCACTGTCAATACAGGTAAAAAGAATATGTCCATTTTGCAACCACTTGGACTAATCATCTTCCCTAGTTATGATTAACAAAATTATTACTAAAGTGAATAATTAATGAATAATTATACAATAAGCTCAAGTTAATTGTAAATAGTTGGTATAAGAAGAAAAATGTTTGACACAAAGGTTTCTCTCTACAACAAACAATAATTATCCTAAATCAACATTGTATTCAATTATATTATATAAATTTATTTTATTGAACCCTTTAAATAAAAAATATGAAAATGAAAATAAAAATAAACTTGAAATTTTTGAAATTTTTTCTTTATTTGTTATAATAAATATGTCAAATTTTAATAATTTTTTTAAAACTCATTTTAGGTTTAGAATTTTTTTGAATTTTTTTTTAATAAATAAGCGAATGAACTGACTCGTTTAACTCGTAGCCTTCATAGGGCCAGATTAAGTCCGGAAATTATTGAGTCGCAGCGCTTTTGGGCCAACTCGAATTTGTTTCGGCCCGAACCTCTTGAAGCCCACCATCAACAACTTGTCGGTGGGGCTGTAGAATCGCCACTGTCGCACGCCGGCCATGCCGCCGAAGCAGCAACGCGCTTATTCTCACCTGATCGACACCACCTCCAATTTCGCAGGTGTCAGTCTCTTTCTTTATCTATTCCAGTTAATTTGTTTCTTTAAAGCAAACCGATTTGAATTTAGAAATAGATCAATTTTTCTAACTATTCATGCATCAAGGTGATGGCCAAGTGCTGAGAAGCCGTTAATTGAATTTATATTTGAAAATGATTTTCCCAGTTAAGACAAACGGAATCGACTTTGCTTTGCAGGAAAAAATGGATTCGGAATGATACTTGAGAAGAAGATGGGTTTCTTTGATTTATATTATGGTTTCTTAAATTTGGAATTGGGATTTTCCTTGGTCTTGTTGATTGCTATTTTTCTTCATTTTCTTTCAAATCCCCCGATGCTAAGGAATTAATGCATTATTTTTTGCCTCTTTCATCCATCTAGATTCTTCTAAGTGGGATACATTTTAAAAATAAATAAATAAATAGAGTTGGGTTTGGGTCAATCCGATCCTAGTCTTTTGAATTGGGTCGGGTTTAGACTGGATACCAACAACAAGGCTCTTTATTTGGATCAGGTCAGATCCACCAAGATCTGATCCCAACCCACTCAAGGGACGACATCCCTGGCAGCCGCAAGCAAACAATCTCGCATTATAAATTGGCAAAAAACTCTGGAGTAAGTTAAAATCCACCAACTACGTAAAAATGAAAATAGATGCCACAAAAAAGGGACAGAAAGAGCTGACCAATCTCAGAATCGGGTGTTTCTAAGAATTGATCTAGTGACAGAAATGACAAATAAAGACAAGTAAGTGACTATAAGAAGAAGCAGAGTTTAGTTTTAATATCAAGGAAAATTACCCAAGACTAAAGCAAATCCTAGGTGAAAAACAATGGCGAATTAAGACAAATGCAACTTGAAGTTTATATTAGAGAAACCTAAAACATAGAAACACGAGAAAAACAACACACCAAATCTTGATATATTAGTAGATCTAAAGTAGACAAAAGTCCAAAAACGAAAGAAGAGATAAAATTCTGTTACAAGAATTTATTGAAGTAACCATCCCATAAACCTCTCTCTTCGGTAGCAGAAGGAGAAGAAGAAGAAAAAAGGCAGTTTGTAGGATTGATTCACTAATAAAGATTAAAAAAGAAAATGAAAGCTCAAGGACGAAATACCTGCTAGATAATATGGACTTCAAAGAAAGCACTCTCTTTCTCGGTCTACTTCTGCAGATGCGCGAATAATGCTACCCCAATTGAAGATTATAGATGCATTTGTATTGAGTTTCAAGGGGGAAAATATTTAAATGTGACAGTGATGTTCACATCTAAACATTACTGTAAAGTGCTGCACATAATATCAAAATATTAATAGTTTCTTCCTGCACCAGTCGACGGCATTTGCCCACGATCATATTATTTATGTTGTCTTGTTTTTCCTTTTCTCCTTCCACTTGCAATTTTTTTTTCGGAATTTGTCCCCAACCACTGACGTAGGAATTGTTATAAAATGACTTAGTCTTTAGTAAACTATCAAAAAAAAAAGAAAAGAAAAGTTTGAATATCACAGTAATTTGGCAAAATAGAAGTTTCAGTCCAAAATAAAATTTTCTGTAAAATAAAGCAAAAGACTAGGCGACTGTAAAAAGAAGCAGATCCTAGTCTCCATATTCAAATGCTAATTGAATATTATTATATTTAAGAACCAAAACATAGAAATATGAGAACATCAGCCCCCCATATCTTGATATGCAAAGTAAATCAAATGCAGGATTGATTCAATAAAAGAAAAGAGAAAATGAAATTAAAGAGAAATACCCGGTAGATAATATGAACACCAAAGAAAGCACTCGCTTTCCCAGTCAACGCACTCAGAAGCGCATATTATGGGTGTTAAAATTTGCCAGAATTGCTCGTACCTTTACTTTTTCGATTTTTATGGGGCAGCGTTTGAACAGTACTCATTGACTTTCTCTTGATGGCATTACTCATTGACTTTGGATTTGTTATAAGACTCGTCCATTTCAATGTATTTATTTTTTCTGAGTTTCAACTTTTGTTATTTTTATAATTTTTATCTCTAAATTTTATTATATATTTAATTATTTATCGTTGATTTTAATCTAATAAGCATAAATTAGATAATTAACATATATATTCTCAAATTTATTACTAAATAAAAATATGTAATAAATATTAAAAAATTTAATACAAATATTTTTTTTTCCAGATGCTATTCTCATCGTATGCTGGAATTACGTTACACACATGACACAATTATGTACAGTGAATGACCTTACATTTAGTTTCACGAGAAAAAATATTTAATTAATGGGGCCATGTGTTACACGACGGAACAAAAGTCAAAATATTATTAAAAGATTCGTCACTTGCATTTATTTATTTTTTCTTAACGAGGAATGTTACGGGTTAATTAATACGGTAATATATTTGTTCTTGAATATCAGTATGGAAAATAACTTATCGATTAATTATTAATTATTATTTTGACTTATATAAATTTTATAAATTTATTATAAAAATTAATAATTAATAAATATTTAAAAATTTATATATAATATTAATAATTATAATGTATCATAGCAAATTTGATAATATTAAGATTGATATACAATACATTTTTTCACGGTATTAATATTTTAACAAATTGTTAAATAATTATTAATTTGATATTATAAATTTTAAATATTTAGTGTAAAAATTAATAATTTATAAATATTTAAAAATTTATTTAAAATACTAAAAAATTAAAAGTATTGTAACAAATTTTCTAATATTATAACTTTTTAACTAATAAAACTAATAATTTTCTCAGAAAAATATTAAATAAAAAATGTAAAAGTATTTTTTTTTAACACAAGTGTTCTGAATAATCTATCTGTCAATTCAGTTATATCAATCTACACTTTCATTTTTTTTCCCTATTTACCGATTTCTCAAATCAATCCTACAAGTGATACCCGAAAAAGTGATTATGGAAGCCTACCACTAAATTCATTTGAAGTAGATTTATAATATACTCTTCTGAAAATGTTAGAAACTATTATATATGTAATTTGTTTACTTCAACGTGTGACTTTTTTTGGTTATGGTAAAATTAATCAAAAGTGTGAATTCCTAGTTGATATGATATTTATTTTGCTTGATGATTATATATGATGAATGAAAATATATATAATTGCATTTGACAATTATCAGGTCTATTATAATTATGATATTTATAATTTAATCGTAACTCGGTATCATTAATATGTCAACTAATAATTTCAAATTTAGTGACAATTTTTTAACTAATTAAAAAGCATTAGAGGCGACAAAGGTCACCACTTAAAATGTATACGCTGGTTTGTTTTGAAAGATGTAAGCACAGACCTCCGAGGCAGCTATGGTAATTATCTGCTACAGTTGTCAGGAATGCTAGCTTCATATTCGGCACAACTTAGTCATATCTCTGGGTAGTTCACAAATAATCCAAAGAGAATAACACAATTAATGCTTTTAGTTATTATTATCTTTCAACAATTCTTCCCAAGATACTAATATGTCACAGAGACACATGGTGATACAAATTGTAGTCAAGAGGAAAGAGACGAGTATGAGAATTATGACACGACAAGGTAATTTATTTGACATATATGGGAGGAAGCAAGAAATGAAGAGTAAAAGGGAAATTGGAAGGGAAACAAAAGTTGCAGCTAGAAAGAGAAAGGAACAATTCTGTGATAACTAGGGCAAGTAAAGGCAGAGATTCGTTGAGGGTACTAACAAGAATTCTATGAGTAAAGTCTGCTTCTACTTAGAAAAGGCATAATTAATTATGCATTCTCTTTATTATATATATGCCTATCAAGAATATCAACGGCCACCAGACTGAATTGAAGAGCAATCAGAGATAACTGATTTGTAAGCATCGTCTCTCTCTCTCTCTGCATGTGTGTCTGTGCTTTTGAGGTTTTGTGCTCATGTTTGTGTTTGAATGGACTACAAATTTTAGCTTTCTAGTGTTGCTTGGTAAATTTTGTGTCAATTATTATATGCTATTATCCATAGACGTTATCTTCATGCCTAGAAGAGAGGGGGAAAAGGAAGAATGGACGCAGCCCAGCTTCCAAATAGGATCTGATAATATTTTTTTTTTGGGTACATATATAGGATCTAACAACTGAAATCATGCTTTGCTTCCTCTATTGAAGTGAATTACATTTGGAAATTGAAGGTTAATTAGGTGGTGGAGAGTGGAAGGAACAAGATTAAACTTTTGGCAATTTGATTGAAGAGGCTCCAGCAATGTGTGTGTGTGTGTGTGTGTGTGTGTGTGTGTGTGTGTAAACATAACGTTCGAATTTAATGTCAAGCGATAACTTTTTCAAAAGTTCAACCTATTACTTGGAAACTCACGAAATTTTTTTTTATCATTAACAGTACTTTTTTATTAAGTTTTAAGATAGTATTATAAAACACTTGATTGTTTGTATAACTCACTGTTTCATTGACTAATAATACGTTTACAACATTTTATTACAAAATTTTATTTAAAGTATTAAAGCTAAAAAAAATTAAAAATAATAGACCATCGTTTTATATCAATACCCTAAGTTATATGCTTGATGTGTCGGGGTCATGCGGCGACGACAGCTTTTGTCTTTTATTAGACCCTTCAATGTCATTAATGCTGCAAGTTGTACCTTTAAGTGCTTGGAAGTTATTTATTACTTGGCGACAAATTTTGGATAGTTTAATATACAGCACCTGGCTTTAGGTACGGATTAGTTAACTTTTGAATTATATATATGTAGCGCCCCCACTTTCCCTTCTTTTTCAGCTTAAAGCCATAAACTTTACAAACAGAAATTGAAACCCAAAAAAAAAAGGGATAAAAAAATAGAAACAAATTGAAATCACCGTTGCAATTCATTCATAACCATGTATTTGAACTGGTTTTGTGACGATTAACATTTCCCATACAGAAAGAATAATAGAAATTACAAACCCACGTCAAGTTATATATATACAAACGCAAATTTGTAAGATTTTCATTTTAAGATTTCCTTTCATGCTAGTCAGGTGTTGCTAAGTTCGCCAAAGGAGCAGACTTGGTTTTGGTTTCGTACATCATGGACAATCAACATTCACATTCATTACAAGGAAGCACATCACATAATCCAGGTGTTTCGTCTTTCTTTCTCATGTTCATCTTACAAATTTATATGCATGTTGATCTTGCCGGGTATAAAGTGAATTTGAGAGAATGAAATTAAATTAAATTGGTATTGCTTCAGTCAGTGAGGGCTATAGTGTACAGATACATCGATAATAACAGAAAGCTTAGTTCATCCGTGATCTGCATTATCACATCCCCGGAGAACGTATGTTGAATGCAGTACTTTGAGAATATGATTAGTTAACCGTAAAAAAAGTTTTATGTTATTAATCAATTATATGCCATTAAATTATAAAAAATATAAACTATAACAATAATTATTTAAAAAATTAAATATATAATAACATATAATTAAATAACAATATAGAAAAATTTTACAATAACAATAATTAGTGTGCTTTAATCCAGAAAATATATATTTAAAATCTTAACATTTTGATATTATTACATTTGATATATTGTAAAAATGTGATAAGACTATATATACTCATCAATTGTGATTATGTATGTCTTTATTAAATTAATAAGTAATCATTAGAATATTCAATTGTGTGTTACAATAGTTAGTTTTAAGATTTCATATAATCTGTCATTTTATCATTAGTTATTTATTTTTATTGCCGTCGTTATCATATAACTTATGGATTGATGTACAAAGTCTTACTGAATCAACAGAAAATTATTTAGTCACTAAAATTTTTGAAATTTTATAATTTAGTCTCTAAACATTTATAATTTTTATAATAGATTATTCTGTCTATTCTGTATTAACTCACTAACGGAGATGACATGTATATTTTTAATTTTAACTATAAATATTAATTTGGAAAAAAATTAATTTTTTTAAACTTTGAACTATTTATGAGTAGTCATTACAAATTTTAAAATCTTTCAATTTAATTCATGAATTTTCATAATTCTTGCAATAAATCTTTCTGTTTTAATTCCATAGATTTTTAGGTCTAAGTTCTATTTTGACTCATTAAATTTATAGTTTTTTGTTTTCTCTTAACACTAGAATTTCATGATTAGATTTTCTCCTATTTTCGTTGAAATCACTACACCATGATCATTTGTAATCTATGGCTTCCTATCAATGAAATTTCATTTCTAGGGACTAAATAAGAAGAATTGTGAAGGTTTAAGAACTAAATTAAAAGAGTTTAAAATTTATAGTAATTACTTACAAATAGTGCAAAGTTTAAAGAAGCTCGTATTCTTTCCAAAATTGATATTAATGGTATATGTATAGTTCAAACACATACACGAGCACAAAATCTCAGAAACACAAACAGATGGGAAGGGAGGGAGGGAGAGAGAGGATGCTTACAAAACAGCCGTGTCTTATTGCTCTTCACTTCAGTTTGTTGGTCCTCAATATATGGTTGTTAGGCTTATGAGTATATATAATAAAGAAAATGGATAATTCTGCCTTTCCTAACCTCCAGAAGCAGACTTTACCCATGGAATTTTTGTTAGTCGCCTTAAAGAATCTTTGCCTTTACTTGCCTTACGCATTACAGAATTGTCTCATTTTCCTAGCTCCAACTTTTTTTTCCCTTCTCCGTTTTCTCTTTTTTACCATTCTTTTTTTCTGTACAACTCTCTTTTACTCTTTATTTCTTGCCTATCACCTTTGTCTTGGAATAATTCTCACGCTTGTCTCTTTCTTCTTGGCTACGATTTGTATCACTTTGTGACATACTGATTAAGTATCTTGAGCCAAAGTTGAAAGATAATATATAATACCTAAAATCATTAGTTGTAATTCTCTTTGGATTTATAAAAGGTTTAAGTATAGCTTTTCGTCCTTTTATTTTATTCAAACGCATAATTTGAAATTTTTATTTTAAAAATAAATAATTTGATTAATCTATTTTTACAAAGAACAAAACTTAGATAAAGTTCTTTAAATACTAATAGTACTATTCTTTAATCAAGATATAACGTGTGTATCATTTCTAATCACCTTATCGTCTTTTTTAAAGTTCTCATAGGTTAAGTGTAAAATATAATTATATCATATTTTTATTAAGAAATAGCACCACAAGTACTTAAAGAACTTTATATAAATATTATCCTTTCACAAAATGAGTAGTTTTGGTTTATTTATTAATGTGCTATAAAAAATTTAAAC
The DNA here is from genome assembly GCA_012978445.1 of Dipteryx alata. Taxonomy (NCBI): domain Eukaryota; kingdom Viridiplantae; phylum Streptophyta; class Magnoliopsida; order Fabales; family Fabaceae; genus Dipteryx; species Dipteryx alata. The sequence goes on from WOFL01000185.1 coordinate 13,927, forward strand.
AAAAATTCTAACAAAGAAACTGAAACTATTTATTATATGAAAATAAATGGACCAAATAATTTATTTTCAAAATAAAAAACCAAATCATTTGATTTTTAAAAATAGGGGATCAAAAATATAATTAAACGTAAAATTTATATGATATATTAAATTTTATTCAATTCATCCAATTTAGAAAAAAAAAATATTACATTAGTGATATCAGTAAATAGCAAGAGGTTCCACTCATAAACGGCCAAAAAAAAAAACTTGTCCAAACTATTTTTACTTGAAAAAAAAAAATTTACCAAGTAACACTTGCTTTCTTTCATTTCTGATGATAATAATATTTCAAAACATTATTTTCATTGTTTCAATTTGAAATTAAAATAAATTTTTTTAAAATCAAATTTAACTTAAACTATTTAAGGAATTATATGCATATTACATGTATTTTAATGACTTATTTGAAATAAAAATATTATTTTTAAATCAAATTCTCACCTCTAAGGACTAAATTGCAAGAATTGTGTAGTTTTAGAGACTAAATTAAAAGATTTTAAAATTTATACTGACTACTTACAAATGACTCAAGGTTTAGAGAGGTTGGTACTCTTTTTCAAATTAATATATGTTAATGGTTAGAAGGATTAATGGAAATATATGGATAGTCAAAATATTACTATGTCATCTCTATTAATGAGTTAATAGGGAATAGACAAATATTTATTACAAGAATTATGAAAGTTTGAAAACTAAATTGAAATATTTTAAAATTTATAATAGCTACTTGTAAATAGATCAAAGTTTATGAGGATTGAATGCTAAGATATTGGATGGTAGTTTTGTGTTGGTAATACAAGCTAGTCTGAAACAAATACACATATATATTTAGCAACAAAGTCTTTTGCCCACTAGAATTAATGAGTTTCCTCCTGAGTTTGGTTGAATCTCTTGGAAAAATAAACAGTGAACACGAATGATTATCGGCAATATGAACCTTTCTATAAGGCTGTGCGTAGTGGGGACTTGGATGCGACAAAGAAATTCCTTATCGGCCATCCAGATGCAGCGAGGGCAAGGATCACGCCTGATGGCCAGACAGCTCTTCACATCGCAGCTTTGTTGGGGCATTTGCAGATTACAAGGGAGTTACTTCCATTAATGACAGAGGATGATCTTGTACTGGGGGATAATTTTCAAACCACAGCTCTGCACAATAGTATTTACAATGGTAATGTCGAGATAACAAAATGCATGGTGGAAAAGAACAAGAAATTAGTCATCATCCCTGATTTTGATGGCTGGATGCCAGTTTCACTGGCTGTTTCTTATGGCTACCATGAATTAGCTCATTATCTTTTCTCCCTCACCCCGATGGATCTGCTAGTACAAGAAAAGGTTCATGGCGCTAGACTTCTCAAGCAGTGTTATTTTTCCAACATGTCAGGTAAGAGTTGGTAACTTAATTTGTAAGCGAGCATATATTCAATCGCCATTCATATTCATTATTCGAATATTTTACATGTTTCTCTTTTTTTAAAAAAAGAAACGTTTTAAGCATAAAAGTTGGAAAAAAAATCAATTTTTTAACTCGTTAAATTCATGTATATTAAATGTTTGAAATGAATTTACTTAATTTAGTTAATTTAATTTTTTTAGAGTTTAATTTTGATTTATTGTGATATAAAAAATTTTACATTATTAACTAATTATATAACATTAAATTATTAAAAAAAATTTAACTGTAATAACATTTATTTATGTAAATTTTTAATTAAATTAAATTTATTTTTTTAATTTAACTAAGATATTTAGATAAGATTATAGTTGTTATAAGAATTTAATTAATATTTATTATTAGTATAAAAAATTTTATACTATTAATTAATCATTGTTATGTATGTGTTATGTTGATTAAATTCCTTTTATAATAATACATGATAGACATAGTTCGGGAATTGCTCCAGCGTTGCCCAAGATTGGCAGTGACACGAGACACACCAGATGGGCCAACTTTCTTGGACAATTTGACAACTGTGCCTTCGACATTTCCCAGCGAAAGCCAGCTTCCATTTTGGAAACGATGGATTTACAAATGTAAGTACCATATTAATTTTTCTTACTACTAAATTATGTTGTGGATGATTATTTTGTGCTAACTGCTGTTGAGACTGTTTATTCGTGCACCAAGTCATAAAATTTAAAATTAATTAATGCTGATCCTAAATTTTATATTTGCAGCATTATAATATAGTCTTGAAATATCAGTTATAAAAATTGTGGTTTATCTAAAATTTATTATGCAAAATCTTCGTATTAATATCACATTGTTTGATAATTAGGTTAGCAAAATTTAGATTTCATAAAAAGTTATTCAACAATTTAAGTTTACAAAACTTATTTTTAATGTAACAGAATTTCTATACACATACATAAGCGTGTAAGACTTGACACACTTAGACTATCCAATAATGTTATAAAATATAATTTTTATCAGTTTAACCATTGAATTATATCTATACATGAAATTGATTTTTATATACAAATTTTTGAAAATTAAACATTAATAAAATTATAATCAAATAGTTAATTTTTCTACTGATAGAATCAACATATTGGTAAATTGGTTATTGGTTAACAATGGAAGATTTTATAAAATTAAAACTTAAGACAAATAACAAGTTAAAAATATGTAAGAAAACAATATAAATAATATGCTCAAAATAAAGAGAAAAGAGGAGAAGTTTGCCCAAAGGATTTAATATCGTTTAGTCACACCTCATAACATACATTAACTTCCCAAGCAATCAATTACAATTTTCTTCAATTTCATTGATCTTATGCTTATTAAAACACCACAACGAGTCTTCCTTTACTTTTATATCCAAAGTAAAATATCTATAATGCTTTTGTTTTAAAGAACTCCACAATATAAAAAGCTTTTTTTTATTTTAATTTGAAATAAAGTAATCTAAGAAAAAGTTATGAATGCTATCTTAATTTTTTTTTAACTCGACTAAAATAAAAGTACAATTTTTAATATTCAATTGTTCTTATAAATGAGCTATGATATATCTCAAAATATTCTTTCAATGTAGTGTATAAGCAAGTTTAAACACAATACAATTGAAGAACTTAAGACTACAGGGAAGAAGTGTTTTTTCTTTTTAATTATTATTAGAATGTCGGATATCTTCTTATTAATGCTGGATTCTAGTCATAACAATAAGGTAGAAGCAATTATTTCTATTTTTAAGGTCAGCAAAGCCATAAGCATAAGTGGGAACGTTTTCCGCGTATCTGAATTCAAAAAACATTTTTCAAATAAGCAATCATATGTCAAGGGAATTTCAATCAGTCATCGAAGTATAATTGGCAATGGCTATGATCAATCACGTGCATTTTGTAATATCCAAATGCTCAAAATCTTAATATATAAATACTCATCGTGGAAATCTAAAATTCAACACTCATGCTTAAGAAACATATATTATGTCAATTTTATCATCCAGAAAGAGATTTTAAAACAATATCTCATTAATTTGAAATATATGGTCGTGATCCACATGATAGAAGTCCAACAATAAATTTGTACAACAGTCATATAAAGGAAATTATTTGATTTTGTAAGACTTACTTAATGAGTTGACTCTATTGTTTTAATATAATTAAGTGAGTCTTATGCCGTTACACATTAATCATTCAAAAATGTCAAACTTGCATTTATAGCTTACTGGAGATAAATTTCCAACAAAAAAATTTTACTAAAAATAAATTTAAGTCATTTCATATAGTAATTCCTAAGTTATTAGGTAGGAAAAATTGAGGAAAAAATGAAAATGGAAGAAACCCAAAAACAAATCCAACCAAACCGATTAGGATCAGTTTAGTTTTACTCAATCCAATCAATTTTGATTTATTAGATTTTTCTTAAAAAAAAATAACCCACTTCATTTTTTTCTTTCTATGGCCAATTAACAATATATTAACTTAAAAATTTTAATAAAAATGTTATCAAATATGTATAAATAATAAAATAGACTAAATATTTTCATAAAAGTAACTATAAATTAAAATTTAATTATCTATAAATGAGAACCAAAAATCAAATTTAACTTAGTTATTTTATAAAAAGAAAACAAAATAAAACCAAAACTAATTATTTTTTATTTATTTATGTTTGATTAGTTTAATTTAGTTATGAATACCAATGTTTATAGCTATTCATATAACTTCGCACTTTTGCTAAAGGGATCCACATAGAAGAAGCTGCTTTTGCCGTCAACGATATTGCCATTAACATTCCGGAATCAAATGCAGGAAAAAATTATAAGAGTGGCAGAAGTACTGGTGAGTTTATAAAATAATACATATTGTATATACATTTTTTTGTTGCCAGATCTTTTTCTTGTTTCTTTTCTTTTAGTATGAGAAAATAATACACAATTAATATACAATTTTTATATTAGAGTGAGAGAAAAAGGAAGCCAATTGCTATTAATTAATCCATGAAAGTTTTATCTGGATTTACTTTTAATAATATACTTTTGTACTGTCTGCCTTAATTTTTTTTTTTTTAAATCTCTTGTATTCTGCTAAGTCCTCTCTCCGTTATAGTTATGTACATCATTTTTTTTCCCGGATATAATGGTGGGTAAGCGCGAAAGAAAGTACAAAAACCTAGGGTGAGCAAAAAAAACCATAAAACTATTAATAATATTACCATCATTAAATTAAAGATACAATCATTTCTAAGAATATACTTTTATATTCTTTGCTTATTTTGTTTGTCGTTGCTCTAGGAATATTGCACCGATTGGTCTCCAGTACTCTCAATTTGTTAGGTACGTTTTCCGCCCTCTGTTTTTCTTTTCTTTTCTTTTCTTTTTTCCTAACGTACTCTATCGATATCTCGTTGAGGAAGAATTTGGGAAAATTTTATGATTAATATGGACGATGGAGAGTGACAATATAACTGTTTAACATATTTCCGAAAAAATAAATAAAAATATTTGTCAAAGATAAATTAGTTATATAAAGTCAGGCTATTTTTAAATAATTTTAATTTATTCTTAATTTATCTGAAATTTTGTCTTAAACTAATTTAAAAATCAAATATTATTTGACAATCTTTTTTCAAAATTTAAAATCATAAATAGGTTAATAGATAAAAAAAAGTTGTGATTAAAAAATATTGAGAGAAGAAAAAGTAAAGAGACCAAGAAAAATATGAAACAAAATATTAGGAGAAAAAATAAGAGCCTAGCAAAAACTGAATACAATGAAATTAACTTTATATTAGTCTTTTTCTAAATTAAGTTTAGCTTAAAATTAAATTAGTAAGAATTAGTTTCAAGATTTTAATAATTACCAAATACTATAAAATTTCAAAATCGACCCCATTATACCTAATTACCTGGTTCTTTGAGTTTGATAAACACCTCCTCAATGATATGGCATATACCATATAATAAGCAAAAGATAAATTTAAGATTAGTGAGCCAAATATAAAAAAAAAAAATCAGATGCAAGAATAGTTGATAATCAATGGCCATACATGTCATACTTGACTTGCTAATGTTTGATGTAAACATAGTTTAGAAATTAATATAATTATTATTAGATATTACAGAGTAAAAAAATATATTAATTACTTCTTAAATATCTAAGGCGCAGTCTGACAAAACCCTCAAAATTGATTTGTATAAACTAGGTATACAAATTTAAGTCATTTTTAAATTAGTTTAATCTATTTTTAATTTATGTAAAATTTTATTTTAAATTAATTCTAATATCAAATATTGTTATGATTTTTTTTTCATAATTTTAAAATCATAAGCATGCTGATAAATAAAAAAATTGATTTAAAAATTTAAATATAAATAAAGAAAAGTTAAGAAACAATGTCGAAAAAAAAGGAAGTATTAATAAAAACTTATTATAATAAAATTAACTTCATATTGATTTGTTTTTTGAACTAATTTTAACTTGAAATTAAATTAGATAAAAACCAGTTTTTCAAATTTTTAGTACTTCACAAACATTTAAAATTTTAAAATGAGTTCCATTGTACTTAATTATCTAGTTTTTTGAGTTTGCCTACGGATTTATTTTGGAAGATAATGTAACCTAATAGAGATTTGTTCAATATTTAGTTCTAATAAAATGCTCTTACCTCTGCACCCAAGACCACTTGATCCTACTTGATTAAGCGCTTGGTTCAATTTCAATTTCTACATTCTCCGTAGAAGTACATACTATCACTCTCTGTAGTGCATATCAATTAGTTCAACAGGTTACCCGTTTGAGTTCTGCCATGGTACTCGTACATGAAACATGCATGAACTTGTACCCAAAGAAAAAATAAACACGTACTGATAATTGCAAAACACAAGCTTAACAAGTCTCTCTAAATTATTGCAATCTTAATGAACAATTTCAATGTACAGAATGAAAATTGAACAATTTAAACAATGTATTGTGGTTACATATATTACTGAATGCATTTTTAATAACAACAGTGAAAAGTGCCATTTATGATATGAACTAAACATCTAATGATGCTTTATTTGTCAACAATAGGAATTAAGAGTATATACGAAGCAAAGTTAGCTCATAAGCAATATCTTGAATTTCTACGTGCCGCGTGGAACGTGGTCCCCTCTTTAAGTGAAGAAGAAATCAATCAAAGTGGAATATATTCATCAGTACTTCGAGCTGCTCAACGAGGGAATGCTGAATTCATAGTCGAAGCAGTAAGGGTCCGCTTGTACAATTTGTGGATCCGAGATTCAAACCGGAGAACTATCTTCTTTGTGGCTGTTAAATCTCGCCAAGTCAAAGTTTTTAATCTTATATATGGGACTATGTTGAAGGATATAATTGCAAACATCATAGACAAGGATGGCAATTATCTGCTACATATGGCAGGAATGCTTGCTCCATCCACTTATCTTAATCAAATATCTGGTGCTGTTTTACAAATGCAAAGAGAATTGCAATGGTATAAGGTATATTATCTTTCAATTTTACCTTCTTTATAAAGTGAATTAGGCTTGTCTAAATTCTAAAATGAAGGGTCCATTTAGAGGAAAAAGTAAGGAAGGATAACCATTGATGAGAAAATTATTGCTTAAGATCATCATTAGATGCAAGAACATGAATAATGAATTACAGATTCGTTAGAATCTATTTTCTTAATTTTCTCATCCGCCATTATCCTCAAACTTTTTTCTCCAAAGTGAACTCCTCATTCTAGAGGAGTCAAATACCATTTTGCCTTTTTTTTTTAATATGTTTATTGATTCATGTCATAAAAAAATGTTATATCTTTATTGATTCCTATGGCAAGAAGTAAACAAATTAGATGGAAACATCTCATATTTAGTTATTCGTATAAAGTAGCTTTAAACTAAATATGATTTTACTCAATGTAATTTCAATAAAACAAATTTTACACTTGCCTAGTGTTTTTGAAATGGGCCATCCTCATTAAACTTGGATTTGAACGCTCATTTCAAGCTAACAATCTCCTTGCCTTTAGGTTTATCAACAGGCATCCAAGTTCTATTTTTCTTAATCATTCTCATCTCTTCATCTAACGCATTCCTCCATATGCTTCTTCCTTTAATGCTTTTTCAAAACTTTGTGTCGCAAAAGCAATGAAAGCAATATTGTTGTAAAGTTCATGCAATGGTCAGGTCCTTTTGAGATGTGACTCATAAGTTGATTCTATTGCAAAATTCGGTTCTAGTTCAACTAAATTGTTTGAAGGTCTAGTAGGCAATTCAAGTGCTAACTTGACATTTTGAGCTTGTTGATTTCTACCACAACTTCAAAGTGTTTGCATCTGCATGAGTTTCTCCATTCTTGTGCTCTTAAGACTTTGTTTCATTCGACATCTCATCTCTAGAAACAGAAATTTTCTTGTCACTAGGATTTTACAAGTGGAAGTCTTTTGATCCATCATTATGGTCAAGAAAAATACCTTTTACCCCTTCTCATCAAGCTTCTCTTTGTCTTGGGGATGAACATCATAATAAGCCACATAACCAAAGACTTTTAAACGATCAATCTTTTGTTTGTGACCTATTAACAAGATACCCAGTAGTTGTCAGGAAGTCCTTTGGCTTTCATCACACTCCTTACCCTTTCAACAGTGTGTCTATTCTTCTTTCAAGCTACACCATTTTGTTATGGACTTTTACTAACAAGAAGTCAGCTTTGAATGCCTTTTGCTTTGTAATAATCCATGAGAGAAGGTAAATGAACTTACCACCATGATCAGTTCTTAACATTTTGATTTTCACCCCATTTTGTTTATTGATAAGGGCCATAAACTCTAAAAGCTTTGAGAAAGCATATGATTTCTACTTAAGAAAATGAACCAACATCATTTTAGAATAGTCGTCAACAGAGAACAGAAAATAGCTCCTGTCACCAATTAATGTAGTTCTTAATAGGCCCCAAAGATTTGCATGGATAAGCTCTATTAGTGGCTCTCTGGCTCTCCAAGATGTAGTTGGAAAAGCATTCTATCCGTCTTGCCATAGATACATCCTTCACATAAATCAAGGTTGGTTTTTATTTAGGAAGGCTGATCACCATTTTATTAATAGTTCTTTCAAGCTTTGATAATTCAAGTAACCATGTCTACAATGCCATACCAAAGAATTGTTCCTCAGCTTCGAGAGATGGACTTCCTTCTTGCTTCAAGGACAACGAAAAAACCTTGTTTGAAGTAATTAGAATAGCAACCTCCAGCTGATTCTCTTTCTTATCAACTTTCATGCATCCTTTTTCATCGAATTTTACCTTATAGCCTTTCTGTATAAGCTGGCCAACACTCGAGATTTTAAGATAATAAAAGGATATAGAGAACATCTTACATACATTTTGGATTCCTCTCTTGGTTTGGACAACAATTACTTTTTCGCCTTCAACATTCACAAATTTATCATCTCCTCGTTTCACTTTAGACTTAAATTTCCCATCCAAAGAGACAAAATTATCCTTGATTTCTATTATGTGACTATTGTAGCCACCATCAACAGGCCATACTCCTTCTTTTAAGGTGATAAATATATAGAAAATATGCTCCGATGTGCCTTTCATACTTTCTGAAAAATGAGCTTCATTCTTCTCTTTCATAAGACAATATATCAACAATCATTGCTGTCGTAATTGTTCTTCTTTTAAATGGAGTATCGAGGAGTGGCTTTATCATTGTCTCTAGGTCTCTCTTTGCTTGATTTTCCTCTATCATGATCCCGAATTGATCGTCCTCGTTTCTTTTGTGGCTAGTTCTTGTTGTTCTTCTTTTCTTTTCTAGAGAGACGTACTTTTGATTGAAAAGTTTGCTCAGATGGTTGATCTGAAAATATGCCCATTAATTTCTCATATGCTCCAAGAGAGTTTGTTAATTTATGCATAGTATATGTGTAATGATCTTTTGATTCTTTTTGGACAGCAACGACATAATTAAATTTTTGTGGCAAGCTTCTAAGAACTTTCTAAACAATCTTCTTTTGTTGAATAGTATCTTCTTGACTTTGATTTGATTGACAATCTCAACCACTATAGTAGAGAAATCAGTTACCTTTTCACTAGAAACTTCTCAAAATCCCTCCAAAGATTTTGTAACTTGATAAAAATGACTCTCTCTGTGCCTTTGTATTCATTCTGCAAAAGATCCTAAGCTTGTTTTGACTTGTGAATGCCAAGAATTCTTGGAGAAATGCCTTTAATTAAAGCTTGTTGTATGTGACGAAGAACATTTGCATCTTTCTTCATAGTTTCTTTGTATCACTTCTATTGGTTTCCTGTCAAAACATTTGGTTATGGTTGTTCTAGGTAGCCTTCTAAAATAATATCCCAAAGATGATGGAAAATGAAGAAAGTCTTCATTTGACTATTTCCATAGTCATAGTATTTAAAATCAAAGATGGGAACTCCACTTGGGAAGTATTGAAAGAGGGCTTTGGTATTTGAAGACAAACCCATAGGGTTTTGAATGAAGGGGGGGTCAAAGAACTAGCTCGTATACTAATGTTAGAAAATTTCTTGCGTAGTTTTAAAAAGCATAGTACAAAGTGGAAAAAATGATCTCTAAGTATTCCTTGATTTGAACTATGATCATTGGCATACATGGATTCATCCAGCCTCCTCATTATTACAGTGCTTGAATTTGTGAATTTCACTCATGATTCTATGAAATGAAAAGAAAATAATTTATACTATCCTGTAGTTAAAAATAAGAAATTTCAAGAAAACTATTTCTTGGGAAGAACCTTTAATTTACTCAAAGACATTTGAGTTTTGTCGATGAACGTAGTCCATTGGTAAAATATTTTTTGATTTCTTCACCCATGGACTTCTGCATTATATCCATTGGCTTAGGTAAATGTTACTTTTATTTACGTTGTAAACTGTAATAATAATTTATTTTGATAACATAAGAACTCAATAACGAAGAGAATAAGCCAATTGAGAAATATATACCATTACTGTTAGCAATTTACGTATGAAGTAGTTATATTAATTAACAAAACTAACGTGTGCGTATGCATTAGTTTAGGTCTCTTAAATTTAATTGAGAAACTAATATGTATACTAGTTTTCTTCCCTTTTGTGCGCGAATCCATACATATATAAGAATTTGATACTTGATTATATGTCATTGACTTATATATGAGCAGGAAGTAGAGAGTATTATGCCATCGATGCGGGCAAAGGACTGTTCAAACAACAATGGTAAGATAGCCAGAGATTTGTTCACAGAGAATCATAAGGAATTGGTCAACGAGGGTGAGAGATGGACCAAAGAAACAGCTAGCTCCTGTACTGTCGTAGCAGCTCTTGTAGCTACCATCACATTTGCTGCTGCTTTCACAGTTCCAGGCGGCAATGATCAAAACACTGGTTACCCAATGTTCTTAAAGAAAAAGTTATTTATGCTGTTCATAATATCAGATGCAATGTCACTTTTCTCTTCCTCAACTTCAGTATTGACATTTTTGGGACTTCTCACTTCGCGTTATGCAGAGGATGACTTTCTCAAATCATTACCTACCAAGCTGATCATAGGACTTTCAACTTTGTTTATCTCTACTGCAACCATGATGATAGCCTTTTGTGCAGCACTTTTCATTGTGCTTCATGAAAAATTATGGATTATCATTCCTGTGACTCTGCTTGCTTGTGCTCCAGTTGCTTTGTTCATTGGGTTACAATTTCCTCTACTTGTTGAGATCTTCATGTCAACCTATGGGCCAGGAATCTTTAATAAGAACATTAAGCCTTGGCTTTGACTCATTCAGATTATGGATAATAAACTTAATGCCCTATTGGAAATGGAGCAATGTTTTATTCGGGTGATGGTGTTGAACTCAGGGTGTTTCAGATCAATAGCCATTCTAATGAAGGTGCCTGTGACCTTGTGATAGATTGAATTTTCTTGTCCCCTTAAATCTAGTATCTCATTCATAATGTGGTAGGATCATTTAATTAACATTGATTCAATTACTCTTTGTGCTTAAGTGTATTTATTTGGGAGCTTTGATTCTCTAATTTTTTATTTGAACGAATTTGGTACTCTTAATTTAAAAAAAAAACATTTTATTTCTTTATTTTTTTTAATCCATGTCAAATTAGTCCTCTATCTCATTTTCTATTTAAAACTTAACAGAAGATGACGACATATTAGTTAACTGATTTTATCTCTACATTTCTTATTTTATTATCTTTAATATATTTATTTTTATTATATTTATATTTATAATTTTTATTTAAAATAAATTTTTATTCTATTCGTTTTTATTATGCTATGACTATTCATTATTCTATTATTATAATTATATTTTATATTATTAAGTATTAGAATTAGTAAGCATCTTCTCTCTCTTTCACGTAATTAGTTAACTAACACATCATCATCATCTATTAAGTTTTAGACAGACAATGAGCTGAAGGACTAATTTGACATGAATTAAAAAAATAAAAGGATGAAATGTGTTTTTTTTTAAATTAAGAGGACCAAATTTGTTTAAATCAAAAATTAAAAAAACTAAAGTTGTAATTAAGTCTAAATTATTTAACCACCCATTTGAAACCCTCATTTTTGTATGAGAAATAAAGTTGTGATTCTTTCGAACAAAAAATTGTCATTATACATATATATATATATTGTTTTACCGATATACCTACCTAGTTATGTTTAAATTTCAGATGTCGATTTTTTTTTTAATAAAAAAGATGTGGTATCTTGAAACATGTTTCCCTTATCAAAAGCACTTCAGTAATTTGTAGATGAGAGTAAACATGAATGATATATCTACATTAATTTGATTAATTTTCACATCCTTTAATATAAATTATGTTAGTGTTAAAATTTTTATTAATAAATTTTGTGATAACATTATGAAGAATATATCCCTTATCTGACTATTTTATATATATACATATACATATATATATATATACATATATATATATAAAGTATTCAACCGAATGTAAGATACATCTGAAACAAATGAATTCGTAGTTGTTTTGGACAGTTTTTAACATTAGATTATTTAAGCTGTTCAACATAGTTTTCATAATAATTAAATTCTTGCGTTAAATTAAAATATTTTTCTGCAACCAGGATGTACTACATATGTTGATAGTCTGTACTGCATCCTACCAGAAAAAATAAAAAAAGTCTGTATTGCATTATGGATGGTTAATTCATTATAACGTTTCGCAAAATTCTTCCTCAACGAGAGATCGATCCAACAGTATGTTGACTTTTTTTTTTAAAAAAAAAAAAGGATAGAAAGAAAGAAAAAGCGAGGGCAGTAATGTACCTAACAAATTGAGAGCAGTATTGAAGACCAATTGGTGCAATATACCTAGAGCAACATCAAACAAAATAAGCAAAGAATATTGTGGAAGTTTCCAGATCCATCCTTAAAATATTCTATGGACACATTAGGGTTTCTATCGGTTTTTGACCTTAGAGTAATTTTTTAAGTAAATTATTTTTTTATATTTATAATTATTTTTGTAATTTTAAATTAATAATAATATAAATAAAGCCGTATGATTCTAGCACAAATATCACGTTACATAAAACAAAAATAAAAAAAATATGTAAAAGTTTTAGAAGGTATAACTCTTCGATTGTTCATCTCATATGTGAGCACCCTTTTTTTTCCATGCCACTTTTTGTAACATCTATAATGGCAAATAATTTAATAAAAATAATATATGAGTATACTTTCATTCTCGTACAACTCAAATATTTTTATTTAATCAATTATCAATTTAATTTAACAATTTATTCACATACAATTAATTATTTATTTACAATCATGAATTTCTTATCACATATTTTTAAATTTATGGTTATATATATAATCAATTATTTTTATTATTAGTTAAGATTAAGTGGATGAATCAATTTAATAATTAATTATATGGGAAAAAATGTGAGTTAAAGTGTATGTGTGTAAGTATCATTATTTGATAATTTAAGCTGATTTGGTACAATCAATTTTCACAGAAGAAATCCTTATGGTTATCACATGTAACATCCATACCAATAGGAAAATAATGATATAGGTATATATGACCAAGTATGGTCTTGTCATTGTATAATAAATATGTGTGACTAATGATGGTGGATGACCAATTCATGATAATTGAATATATATATATATATATATTAAACAATCAAATTAACCATCCGTAAATGTGAAAAGTGAAAATGTGAAAATATATATATATTATACAATCTCATTTCTTGACCAAGCATGGCCAAAGTATGAAATTGAATACACTCAAGGAAATGTAAGGACAACCCACGAAATCATGAATACCATATAATATATATATACATAAGGAAGGGAAACACGGCCAAAATCATGGTTATTAATATATACTTAGTCAATCTATCCACAATCACCCATATTGCATCATTCCCAGCAGGGGTCCTTGGTAATCCGATCACAAAATCCATTAAGATTTGATTCCATTTCCACTCAGGAATTTTTAGAGGTTGTAGTAGTCCAAAAGGTTTTTGGTGTTTTATCTTCACTTGTTGACACACCAAACATTTAGTAACAAATTCAGCAACATCCTTCTTTATACCTGGCCACCAAAAATGCTTCTTAAGATCTAAGTACATTTTGGTCGAGCCGGGATGAATGGTGTATTTGCTGCCATGGGCTTCCCTTAGAATCTTTTCCTTAATGGCACTGTCTTTTGAGATACAGACTCTTCCCTTGAATCTCAACAACTCTTCTACTGATTGTGAATACTCATCTGGTATCTCTCCATTTTTTGAACACTGTTTCTTAATTCTATTTAAGATAGGATCCTGTTCCTGAGAGGTCAAAATTTCTATCCCTAATTCATTTTGGGTATGGAGTTGTTTGAGCTGAACACACTCCTTCCGATGAGTTACCTCAAGGTTAAGGTTTCTAAATTCTTCGAGAAGTTGAAACTCCTTAACCATTAAGTAGGATAAGTGTCTGGATTTCCTACTAAGAGCATCTGCTACCTTATTTGCTTTTCCAGGATGGTACTTGATTTTGAATTGGTAATCCTTTAGAAATTCTAACCATTTTCGCTGTCTTATGTTCAATTCTTTTTGTTCAAACAAGTACTTGAGACTCTTATGATCAGTGTATACTAAGAAAATGGATCCATACAGAAAATGTCTCTATGACTTCAAAGCAAACACTATTGCTACTAATTCTAGGTCATGGGTGGGATAATTCTCTTCATCAGACCTTAATTGTCTAGAGATGTATGCTACTATCCGGTCCTCTTGCATCAATACACCTCCTAGTCCTTTGTGGGATACATCGGTGTACACTATAAAGGACTCCTTTAGATCTGAAATTGCTAAAACTGGCGCACTAGTCAACTTGCTCTTAAGAGTTTGAAAACTATTTTCATACACATCCGTCTATACAAATAGGGTGACTTTTCTGGTTAAGCAGGTTAACGACATTGCCAGTTGAAAAAATCCCAGAATAAACCTTTGGTAGTATCTTGCCAATCCCAAGAAACTCCGAATCTCGGTAACTGTCTTGGGTCTTTCTCATTCTAAGACTGCGGCCACTTTGCTAGGATCTATTGTTATCCCTTGGGCAGAAATTACATGTCCTAAAAATTGTACCTCTTTCAACCAGAAGTCACATTTTTCTAACTTGGCATACAGTTGTTTATCTCTTAAGACCTGAAGAACTTGCCTCAGATGTCTTTCATGTTCTTCCTTAGTTTTGGAATACACTAAGATGTTATCTATGAATACCATACAAACTGATCCAAAAAGGGTCTGAAGATCCTATTCATGTAATCCATGAAGGTAGCAGGGGCATTTGTAACTCCAAAGGGCATAACTAAGAATTCATAATGCCCATATCGGGTTCTAAAGGCTATTTTGGGAATGTCTTCTGCCCGCACTCTAATCTGGTGGTATCCTGACTTCAGATCAATCTTAAAGAACACTGTAGCTCCTAAGAGTTA
>WOFL01000186.1:10000-12500 GCA_012978445.1 Dipteryx alata
TTTTCCATAAATTCGGATCTTGAAATAAAAAAGAGTCTTTTTTATTTTCATTGATTCCTTTTTCAATCGATTTGGTAATAACGAACGAATTATGAATAATCCATGTCAATCTCACTAAAGTGCATATCCATATAGATATCAATATAGAAAGAAGTCCCGCCTCTGTCAGTTACAGCACGACGATTCGAATTCGAATCTAAAATTGAAATAGAAAGGGTTTGAATGAAATCGTAAGAATATGTATATATATGTTGTACACTTTTTTCCCTGGGATTGTAGTTCAATTGGTCAGAGCACCGCCCTGTCAAGGCGGAAGCTGCGGGTTCGAGCCCCGTCAGTCCCGATGGATACAAATCCAATAAAAAAAGACATCAATTCATTTCGTGTGTGAAAAGGAATAAAAATAACAAACAGAATTTCATTCCTAACAGGGATCCCTCTTTTTTTTCTTTCTTTTTTATTTTAGTTTAAGAATTTTAGTTTAAGATAAGGGACGAAGAAAGAAAAAAAACTCTGAAAATAAAAAGGAAAAGGAATTATTGATTGCATCAGAAAAAAAAATTTTGAATTTGGTATGGATAAAAGATTTTCCTATGTTATACTATTCAATTCTCGACGATGAATCGATTTGATAGCTCAGATATTGTATTGTTATTCATGATATTAATCCAATTTGATATCATCGAGATGTAATTTATACCATTGAATTTACCGATGAAAGATTTATCATCTCTATGGGATTAAATCCCGAGTTATTTATTGGAAATTAAAGAGAAATAAAACATAGAGATTATGGAAGTAAATATTCTCGCATTTATTGCTACTGCACTGTTTATTCTAGTTCCTACTGCCTTTTTACTTATAATTTATGTAAAAACAGTAAGTCAAAGTGACTAATTTTACTTAAATTTTACTTGAATAAACATGACTTCTTAATTCTTATCAATACAATGATTGAATAAAAAAAATGAAAAAGGATTTCAATTTCGGGTCTTAGTCTTAAATGAAATGATCAGCCTAGAATCAGCAGAATTCTATGAAATCGGATAGTGTGGTAGAAGGAAATCAAATTGATTTATATCTTTCTACCATACTATATATTATTGCAGTGTATAAAGTTTTACTCTATAAAAATAGAGGTTTAATATGGATCAATCTATAATATATAATATGGATCTTCATATCCATATATATAATGTACATGGCATAGCGTCCCAGGTTTTTTTCTTTGTTTCATCTATTTGATTTGTATTGGTTTCAATCAATCTGAAATAATCAAAAGATAACTCTTATTTTTCCGATTCGAATTTATAGATTTCTGATTATTTTCAAGACTAATCCCCGTATCATAAAAAAAAAATAAAAAGGAGGGGACAAAAAAATAGAGTAGGAGTGGGGGGGGGTAGTTCCGCGGTTACTCATTCTCCCGATATAACTTTGGTAAGAGCCAGTTCATCGAAATAGAAATTTTAGGAAAAACTCGGTTAAAATAAGAGTCAATTTCCTATTATTTGTATTTCAAAATATGAACATGGGGAATAATTAAAATATTTGTTTGATTGAAAGAGTATTTCTATTTTCTATATTATCCATAGAATACATTACACCATTAGATAGAATACAATAGAATTAGAATTTCGAAATGCTGATATTTTTGAATTCCATTTAGAAATGGAATTCATGAATTCAGTTAATTAGTATTAATTAAATACTTAAATTCAATAGTTAAATTCAAAAAAGTTCAGAACCCAGTTATAAATAGAAAGCAAGTGATACAGTTTGATTTGAGTTTGATCCCTTAATTAATTCAATTAGTAGTACTTTTAGAGTCCACTTCTTCCCCATACTACGAGTGACAGGGAAAATGTAAAAACTACCATTAAAGCAGCCCAAGCAATACTTACTATATCCATATGTCAATTTTGTCTCCTATCTCTTATCAATATGAAGAAATTATTTCATTATTGTTCACTAATTCTTCTTGTATTATTTTCTTTTTTTTTTATTATTCACTAAATAATACTATAATAACTATAATATAATAATAGTGAAATCGCTGGTACAGAGTCAAAAAGGAATTCTGGCCTAACACCATTGACTCTGATTTCTAGTAGAATCCGAAAAGATTAAGCATAAAAAAAATATCCGGAGACATCCTTGGAAGTATCAAGAGAATGAATGTTACTAAAAGGTAGTAATAATAAGACCTATGTTTTATTTTGCCCCCCCATTTTATTAAGTAATTTCATTAAGTAAAAAAAAATATATAGAATCAAGACAGATTACTTCGCATATTCATACTCTTATTTCTATCTCTTATTTTCATTTAATTTAATCCTTCTCGTCTCCCGATTCGTTCTATAAAACAATCGGAAGACGGCTTATTCCATTTTTGTCTATGAAATTCTTTGACTAGAGGTTACCGAAAAGAAAGAATTTATTTTTTAATTTTATAATTAAATTAAATTATTAATATATTAATATAAAATATTAATATAAA
>WOFL01000186.1:22500-29022 GCA_012978445.1 Dipteryx alata
AGAAGTCGAGTAGAAGGATTGGTCCGAGTAGAGAAGAAAATAAAAAGGATTGAATTAAAAATCTTTTCTGGGGATATCCATTTTCCTGGAGAGATGGATAAGATATCCCGACACAGTGGCATCTTGATACCACCCGGAACGGGAAAAAAAAAAAATTCTAAGGAATCAAAAAAATTGAAAAATTGGATCTATGTCCAATGGATCACAACTCCCAAGAAAAAAGATTTTGTTTTAGTTCGACCCGTAATTCTATATGAGATAGCGGACGGTATAAATTTAGTAAAACTTTTCCCCCAAGATCTGTTGCAGGAAAGGGATAATCTGGAACTTAAAGTTCTCAATTATATTCTTTATGGAAATGGAAAATCAATTCGGGGAATTTCCGACACAAGCATTCAATTAGTTCGGACTTGTTTAGTCTTGAATTGGGATCAACACAAAAAAAGTTCTTCTATCGAAGAGGCCCGCGCTTCTTTTGTTGAAGTAAGTACAAATGGTTTGATTGGAGATTTCCTAAGAATTGACTTAGTGAAATCCCGTATTTCGTATATCAGAAAAAGGAATGATCCGTCTGGTTCAGGATTGATCTCAGATAATGAGTCAGATCATATCAATATCAATCCATTTTATTCTATTTGTTCCAAGGCAAAAATTCCACAATCACTTAGCCAAAATCACGGAACTATTCGTATGTTGTTGAATAGAAATAAGGAATGCCGATCTTTGATAATTTTGGCATCATCTAATTGTTTTCAAATGGGACCATTCAACGATGTAAAATATCACAATGGGATAAAAGAAGGAATTAATAAAATTAAAAGAGATCCTTTAATTCCAATTAA
Source organism: Dipteryx alata (assembly GCA_012978445.1). Taxonomy (NCBI): domain Eukaryota; kingdom Viridiplantae; phylum Streptophyta; class Magnoliopsida; order Fabales; family Fabaceae; genus Dipteryx; species Dipteryx alata. The sequence continues at coordinate 23,343 of WOFL01000186.1, forward strand.
AAATTCGTTAGGCCCTTTAGGAATAGCCCTTCAAGTTACAAATTTTTATTCATTTTACCGTTTAATAACCTATAATCAGATCTCGCGAAATAAAAATTTGCAACTTGACAAATTAAAGGAAACTTTTCAAGTATTTAAATATTATTTAATGGACGAAAACAAGAAAATTTATGAACCCGATCTATGTAGTAACATCATTTTAAATCCATTCCATTTTAATTGGTATTTTATCCATCATAATTATTGTGAAAAAACGTTTACAATAATTAGCCTTGGGCAATTTATTTGTGAAAATGTATGTATAGCGAAAACGAAAAATAGACCACACCTAAAATCGGGTCAAGTTCTAATTGTTCAAATTGATTCTGTAGTAATAAGATCGGCTAATCCTTATTTGGCGACTCCAGGAGCAACTGTTCATGGCCATTATGGAGAAATCTTTTATGAAGGAGATATATTAGTTACATTTATATATGAAAAATCGAGATCTGGTGATATAACACAAGGTCTTCCAAAAGTGGAACAGGTATTAGAAGTGCGTTCGATTGATTCAATATCGATGAACCTAGAAAAGAGAGTTGACGCTTGGAACGAGCGTATAACAAGAATTCTTGGCATTCCCTGGGGATTCTTAATTGGTGCTGAGCTAACTATAGTGCAAAGTCGTATTTCTTTGGTTAATAAAATCCAAAAGGTTTATCGATCCCAGGGAGTGCACATCCATAACAGACATATAGAAATTATTGTGCGTCAAATAACATCAAAGGTCTTGGTTTCAGAAGATGGAATGTCTAATGTTTTTTCACCCGGCGAACTAATTGGATTGTTGCGAGCTGAACGAACGGGGCGTGCCTTGGAAGAAGCGATCTGTTACCAAGCTCTATTATTGGGAATAACAAAAACATCTCTGAATACTCAAAGTTTCATATCCGAAGCGAGTTTTCAAGAAACTGCTAGAGTTTTAGCAAAAGCCGCTCTCCGGGGTCGTATCGATTGGTTGAAAGGTCTGAAAGAAAACGTTGTTTTAGGGGGAATGATACCCGTTGGTACCGGATTCAAAAGAGTAATGCACCGTTCAAGGCCAAGACAACATAACAAGATTACCTTGGAAACAAAAAAAAATAATTTATTCGAGGGAGAAATGAGAGAGATTTTGTTCTATCACAGAGAATTATTTGATTTTTTCATTTCAAAGAATTTATACGATACATCAGAACAATAATTTCTAGGATTTAATGATTCCTAAGAGCGGATTCATCACTTTAAACGCGGTCATTGGATTTGGTAATAAAAGATAATAAAGAAAATAATAAATAGAAAACAAAAAAAATGAATGGCCTGATCATGTATCAACAGCCAATCTTCAGTAGAAGAGAAGGTTCCATCGGAACAATTCTTTATTTCTATTTTCTATTTAAGGATACCAGGTCTTTTTTTTCAATTTTTTTTTTTGAAAAAAAAAAGTGTGGGGATAAATGACAAAAAGATATTGGGACATAACTTTGGACGAGATGATGGAAGCAGGAGTTCATTTTGGCCATGGTACTAGGAAATGGAATCCTAGAATGGCACCTTATATATCCGCAAAACGTAAGGGTATTCATATTACAAATCTTACTAGAACTGCTCGTTTTTTATCAGAAGCTTGTGATTTAGTTTTTGATGCAGCAAGTAGGGGAAAACAATTCTTAATTGTTGGTACCAAAAATAAAGCAGCTGATTCAGTAGCGCGGGCTGCAATAAGAGCTCGGTGTCATTATGTTAATAAAAAATGGCTCGGCGGTATGTTAACGAATTGGTATACTACAGAAACGAGACTTCATAAGTTCAGGGACTTGAGAACGGAACAAAAGATGGGGAGACTCAACGGTCTTCCAAAAAGAGATGCCGCTATGTTGAAGAGACAATTATCTCACCTGGAAAGATATCTGGGCGGTATTAAATATATGACGGGGCTACCTGATATTGTAATAATCGTTGATCAGCAAGAAGAATATACGGCTCTTAGAGAATGTATCACTTTGGGAATTCCAACGATTTGTTTAATCGATACAAATTGTGACCCGGATCTCGCAAATATTTCGATTCCAACCAATGATGATGCTATAGCTTCAATCCGATTAATTCTTAACAAATTAGTATTTGCAATTTGTGAGGGTCGTTCTAGCTATATACGAAATTCTTGATTAATAATAAGATAAATAAATTCCTTGGTTTGGGGAATTCCATGGATTTTTGGAATCGGTTACTATACTATTATTGAATCGCGCAAAAAAGAAAAAGATAAAAATAACCAGAAATATTATGTGATTAGTCGGTATTCAAAATAGAAAATTTAAGTAGACAAGTCAAAAAAACGAAGATGGTTGAATCAAAATAATTCCTTTTGAAGTTCTATTTCTTTTAGAGGGCAATATGAATGTTCTATTATGTTCCATCAACACATTAAAAAGATTATACGATATATCGGCTGTGGAAGTAGGTCAACATTTCTATTGGCAAATAGGGGGTTTCCAAGTTCATGCCCAAGTACTTATTACTTCTTGGGTTGTAATTGCTATCTTATTAGTTTCAGCCATTCTAGTTGTTCGAAATCCGCAAACCATTCCTACTTTCGGTCAGAATTTCTTTGAATATGTCCTTGAATTCATTCGAGATGTGAGCAAAACTCAGATTGGAGAAGAATATGGTCCGTGGGTTCCCTTTATTGGAACTATGTTTCTATTTATTTTTGTTTCTAATTGGTCAGGGGCTCTTTTGCCTTGGAAAATCATAGAGTTACCTCATGGGGAGTTAGCTGCACCTACAAATGATATAAATACTACCGTTGCATTAGCTTTACTTACATCAATAGCATATTTCTATGCAGGTCTTTCAAAAAAAGGATTAGCTTATTTTGTTAAATACATCCAACCAACTCCAATCCTTTTACCGATTAACATCTTAGAAGATTTCACAAAACCCTTATCGCTAAGTTTTCGACTTTTCGGAAATATATTAGCTGATGAATTAGTAGTTGTTGTTCTTGTTTCTTTAGTACCTTTAGTAGTTCCTATACCTGTCATGTTCCTTGGATTATTTACAAGCGGTATTCAAGCTCTTATTTTTGCTACTTTAGCTGCGGCTTATATAGGTGAGTCCATGGAAGGCCATCATTGATTAATTTTCCAACCAAATAGTCTTTTTTTTTTAGTTTAGCCCGCCGCAATGTATGTGCGGCTCAAGATAATATACTTAGGGAACATAAATATATAAAATAGAAAGAAATTTTCCAAATTTCTAAAAAAAGGTTATCAAAATAAAAAAAAAGAAAGATGCAATAAGGTATAAAAAAATAATAAGTATACGATTTAATTTTAATAGAATTTAATTTTAATATAAATATAATAGTAAAAAAGATTACCGGAGAATTGTAAAAAAAATGGGAAAGAGATCTATCTAAAAGATCTTTTTCCTATTTTTCCTAAAAATACTCTTTGTTTGACCAATTTATATTTCCCCCCCAATGAATATTCTTTATATAATTCTTTATATATTATATATATATATTGTTTTATTCATTTGTTCATTCAATTATAACTAGAACATATTAATATATTATTAATTAAATGATATATATATTATTAAATATTATTAATTATATTAATATATAACTATATATATATTAAAATTATATATTAATATTCGATTCTATTAGTATATTATATAGTATTTAGATATTAGAATATTCGATAATATATTAGCTATTAATTAGCTATTAGGATTCAAAATTTCGTGTGATATCCCCGTTTACGATGTGTGATTAAAAAAAAGATATTCTATAGAACTAGAACAGATTCCCGTTTCATTCATTTCCATTCAATTCAACGATTGACCAAAAGATAATTAAATAAGTAATAAAATAAAATAAAATTACATGAACTTAGATCAATCAAATCCTGATATTTCTATGCAATAATTCAGTCTAACGGATTGATTTAGATTTATTATATCCATATGTAGGATAATACTAAATAAAATGAAGAAAGGGCTTTCAAAAAACCGAGATAAAAAAAAATACATTAGGGGTGGAGGAGGGTCGAACTAGGGGTATATAATTTAATCGTTACAAGATAACTCTTTCTTTTTTGAAGGTTTCAAAGAATGATTCTCGAATCCGATTGAATCTAAGACACGAATAATTGGTTTACAGTATGGAAGAAACACATGTATATGTGATATTAGATATTAACTAGTTATATATGAACTAACTATATATCTTTTGTCCTGCTACTGTAAATTTAGATAGGCATTCAAAAAAAGAAACCCTTATGTTTCATCTGTAATTGTGAATTGAATATCGAATGACTAAAGAGATTAAATCGAGAAAAAGAACGAAGAATTCAAAGAATAGTTCGGAAATGTAAGGTAAGATAAGAACAAAAGTTGTATGGATTCACAAAAACTAAGTGGATAGAAACGAAAAAATAAATATTGAAATTGTTCAGATAGTTCAATAAATGTTCTTATTTCAATTCGGAATTCTTAATTACTTCGATTGGATAAATCTTAGTGATTGCATGATTAAGTCATAATTTGTTGGTTGATTGTATCATTAACTATTTCTTTTCTTTATTTTATTTTGGGTGCGAGGAACTTCTCATGAATCCACTGATTTCTGCTGCTTCCGTTATTGCTGCTGGGTTGGCCGTTGGGCTTGCTTCTATTGGACCTGGAGTTGGTCAAGGTACTGCTGCCGGGCAAGCTGTAGAAGGGATCGCGCGACAACCTGAGGCAGAGGGAAAAATACGGGGTACTTTATTGCTTAGTTTGGCTTTTATGGAAGCTTTAACAATTTATGGGCTGGTTGTGGCATTAGCGCTTTTATTTGCAAATCCTTTTGTTTAATCCTAAAAATACAAATACAGATTCTTTTTTCCGTGGACTTGCTTTGCTGTTCTTGCTTTTTCGAATTATATTAAGATTTCACTTCTACAATTATTTATTCGTTCTGACAAGAACACAGGGGAAGGACTGATTTAAGGGTGAGGAATTAACATACTGATTCGCCCTATTCCTTCCCTTTTTTAGTCCAATGACCCCCCTCCCTTTTTTTTATTTAGAAAGTTTTTAGAAATTGTTGAAAACAACTAGAGATTTTGCAATTGATATAAGAACTGGTATCTAATTCTAATAAGTATCATTATTATCAAGAATTTTCCAATTGATCGACCAATTCAAATAATTAATATATAATTATTAATATATTTAATAATTAATATATTTAATATATAATAATGAAAATATATTTATATTCATTTTTCTTTTATTATTATATTAAAATTATATATATATATTATATATATAATTTATATAATTAAATTTTTATATAATTAAATTTTTATTATTTATATTTATATTCTAATATTTATAATATTAATTTATATTATTATAAAAATAAAATATATATATATTATTTATTAAGTTTTAAGTTAAGGAATAGGAATTTTGATTTTTTTGTTATATATATCTTAAAATATTAAATATAGAATAAAAAATAGAATAAATAACTAAGAAAAAAAATCTAAAAAAAAAATAGGAATTGATAGAAACAGAAAGATAATTAGTCTATCCATAAGAGGAGATGAGATCATATGAAAAATATAACCGATTCTTTCGTTTGCTTAGGTTACTGGCCATC
>WOFL01000187.1:0-28600 GCA_012978445.1 Dipteryx alata
CCTCTCCCAGCAAGGGATGCGCTAACGCGCCCCTATCTCTAACTAGGCGCGCTAGCGCGCCCCTATCTCTAAAGGGGCCGTTGTTTGGGTCGAGCGTCTTTTCAATCCTGACTTGTACAGGACTTGAAAGATGAACTTTATCCAAAGTAGAGTCGCCCAAGAGTACTGAACTTACCACGCCCGCCGGCACAAAAAGGAAAGATTCTTCCCAAAGAGGCGCATCGCATTCCGGAAAGAAATGTTTGCCTCTTTACATTTCAGTTCATTTCGATGAAATCGACCCCACCCCTGTTCTTAGACGGAAGCCTGGTATGTCCTGGATGCCCTAAAAGGGCTTTGTTTGGCAATATTGGGAAAGACTGGGCAACTTTCGCTTGGAAGCTCACGCCAATCCCTTAGTCCTAGGTAAGTCCAAGGCTATTACCACAGGCAGTAATAAGCGCTTCGAGCAAGGAGGCGCCTTCTTCAGGAAAGCAAGGGTTTATGACTACAATAAAAAGAGATCCTTCTATGTCAGCAGGAGGGCCGGAGCGTAATCTAGTTTATTCAAAAGGATGTTCAAAAAGCAGAAGGAGAGTGTAGAAGTACTTAATTCTACCGGGAGGAGAAAGTTACGAACACAATCCGAAAGCAGTAGGGCTATAGCATGGTGTGACATCGAAAGGAAGGACAAGGGGAAGCGAGACTGGATCGAATCGTTCAGGGACCAGGAGGGTTGGTGTGGAGCTAACTGTCTCTAGCTCACTGAGATGGAGAAATTGCTCTTTCTGCAGTCCAACTTGTTTAGGCTCCGCCATCGTAGATTGGTCCTTTTTATGCAGGGCCGTTGGAAGGAGTTGTCGAAGCCTCGATTAAGGCCTATTTAGATAGGAACGTAGTAACTCTTCATGAGTAGGATCCTCTTTCAGACGTCGGATCGCAAAGGGCTATTGGACCGGGGCCGGCTGAGAAGACAGGTGGATCCGGATATCCCAGAAGTCATCTCGGATAGTAATATCTTAAGACCATTCTCAGCATGAACAAAATGAGAGACCCTAGAGGCGATCTATATAGAGATCGTGAAGCTAGCACCCTAAACGGAAAGCTACTCTTCTTATAACTGAGCTCTTGAATGCTCTTACGCTACCGTTCGCTACGCACCTAAGCTAAGATGCCCAGGTCTTTTTTTCGCATAACCAAAGACGAGACTAGAGCGGCTCTTGAGGAGAAGTGAGTGGCAAGTTCACTTTGGTAGCTTAGCGTACCTACTCTTCCGGACCCATCAGAAGAGAGCTTCATCCATTTTTTATCCATATTGCTAAAAGGATTCGGAGTTAACCGAATTGATGGGGAGAGCCATATCATAGAGAGTAATCGTGAATCGGTATTGAGGATAGGAATTTTCATAAAACTCCCCAGAGCGCGATCCTTAGGGCAGGCGTGGTTAGATAACGGAATGACGTTAGGCAGCCCAGAGAGGTTCTCCAGTAACCTTTCCTTCTCCGTACTTTGGGGGTGCAAGGGGATGGAGCCACCTACCTGACGACGGCCGAGATGCCTCCGGTTCAGTGAGGATAGGATAGGGAGAGGGATTAAGCGCTTAGAGGCTAATTCTAAGAGGAATTAGCTCCCATCAATCTATGATTGCTCTTTCTCTCTCCCAATACTTTAGTATCCTCCATCATATTACAGAAAAATGGGCTATTGGGGGGAGTTTTCGAGGTCGGACTAGGACTAGTCGACGAGACGTAGCAGCTTATCCCTTTTTCTAGATAGGAAAGGCTTTCGATCGAAGCTCTCACTAAGCTAGCTTAACTCGTCGAACTACTTGAACTATAGGAAAAGGCTAGGAGCTAATAATAGGCTTACTACAAAAGATCGGAAGAGAACAAGAAAGAAAATATAAAAAGTCCAAGAGGTCCCCTACCCTCTTTATACGACTATCGTCACAGACTATCGTCGGTCATACTATCTAAATCTAAAGATAGAAAGAATTCTCATGTGACTATGAAGCAATTGATATTGAAAGGGATGAGATTCTATAGTGATGATAATAAGATCTCCCGCAACGAGAACCTAACACATGGTTTATTGAGAGTAAGCTGATTAAATAAATGGATCATAGGTTGGTTGAATATTGAGTTCCGCTTAGGCTACGTGTTCTGTTCACGCGCTACTAAGCCGCACACAGGATCTTAGACAGGTTTCGTCCTCTTTCGGGAACACCTTCTTACTAGTAGGGGCTAAGCCGGATGCAAATATACCGAAAAAATAAGATATCTATGATTCTACGAAGAGTAGATTCGACCCTTATGTTATGGCTCGTCTCGCGCTTAGTCACTCGCGGGATTCGGATAGGGGAGCAGCAAGTCTTTTCTGAAAAAACTCGCAGTTCTCCCCCTTTTATAGATATATATTACTAACTCTTTGGTTGAATCGGACAGGGACTTCTATAAAGATCTTTCCACTCATTCATCATACTCAAAGTCGAAGTCACGGCATGGGGGGCTCGGAAAAATAACGAGAATCGGTGTCGTGGTGGTGCTACGAGATGGCGATTTATCGTATAGAAGAATAGATCCGCGGACCTATTGATTGACCATAGATGCGAACCGATCGACCGCTATCTAAGAGAAGATAAGTAGTTCTTCTATCGTTCAAGGGCAAGGGGAGAAATGGGCGCGGCTTGCCTAGATCTCGTATTTCCCACGTAGTCCGTCGGTCAAACCAACGATTCTCTTCTCAAAGTCATAGAGAGATTCTTTTTTTTTTCTTTTTTCGGTATGTAGCTCCGCGAGCTAGGAGCGCATCATCGGGGCAGGGTGAAAACGAACATAGGATCATCATCATGGCCCTTTTCTTGTTTCTTTTGTTTGTGTCCGGTCCGTTGTGTTTGTTTTTTTTTAAGGCTTATCCGGGGGCTGTTGCTCTGGGGCATCCAATTCTTCCTTCTTCTTTTGCTGCTGATCTCACATCGAGAGCAGCTCCTTCTTGTTCAGGGTCATCAGATGTCCATTCCTCTCCCAGCAAGGGATGCGCGTTAGCGCGCCTAGTTAGAGATAGGGGCGCGTTAGCGCATCCGTTTTCTTGCTGGGAGAGGATTGTGGGGCAAGCAAAATAACCATTCCGGTGGTTGATAGTGGAACGAACAAAGGCTGGATAAAAATGGATAGGCATGCCTTATCATCCAAAAGGATGTAGAAACAGGAAGGGCTCGCGGGGTCGATCCCACATCTCATAGAGAGGAGGAATACCAGGGATGATAAGGGATAACTAACTCTACAGCTCACAGGAATGGTAACAGTAATTCCACATTACTCCAGTTAGTTTTTTCATAGCTTTATTTAAAGCAAGGCTATGGGTTCAACTCTCGGGGTTTAAGCGGAAATTCCCAGCTTTATTAACCTTTTCCGGGGCTTTCGTCAATCACTTTTGAGATGGCGTTGAAGGCTAAACGTAAATGGCAGACTCGTAAGAAGGCTAGGGTGTCGCTCCCGGAGAGGAGACTTCGCTGGACCGAGAATGAGCATCCGAAATAGAATACAAGCACGGGAGGATGGGCTAGGGCTACTAAATCGTCGAAGAATTCATCAAGAAGAAGAATAAGAGTTCCGGCCTTGAGGCCATGCGAATATGGAAGGAGATCTCGCTATGGAAGAGGGAATTCATTGGCTCGACACCAAAAGTGCGTGGTGGGGGAGTAGGTGGTGCCTCTGGTTTAGTACTTTATGCAGCAGTCTTTGTCTTGCGGGGCATCATCCTTGAATTTCTTATTCGTGATAGCCGCATAGTTGGGCTTTCTATTTCTACTCGGCAGCGAACAAAGAAGCGGCGATCTCGATAAGCTAAGCAATTTACTCTTTGTTTGCGATTCTTTCAAGGAAGGCTCAGATCCAATATCGGTAGCGGAAGAATTAGACTTGTGTAAGCCTGAGGCCTGGACCAGAAAGTCTTAAATTAAGTAGAGGCCGGGGGCAGCAGCAGAAGATTGGACTGGAACCCGATAAGGACAAAAACAATATCTCTTCGGTGGAAGTTACTGACGATCGGGCTTCAAGCAGCTAATCTGTAGCACCTGAACTCCTGAGCTTGCTTGGGTGAGTGGTGGGATGATAAATGGACTGGACTGGTCGACCCTCTCCAAATTTTCCTGTGAATAAAGCCCTTCTTTAAAGAGCCATTTCGAAAAGCCCGAAAGAGGTAGAAGGAAAGGAAACTCCCACTTATACTCCATGGGCAGGGGAGTCAAATAGAGCTCCTTCTTCAGAAGCAGGGACTTACCTTAAGACTGAAACTTTTTTTCTTTCTTTTTCCCTGGGGAGTCATCCGATGAATTGATTGCTGTCCTGGGGGTTTTAGTTCTCGACCATGCGAGCTCTGCTACATTCATTGGAAGTTCACTTGTAGGCATTGGGATCAAGCTTAAGGAAGTGAGAGATCTAGTTGCAGTCTTTAGGGAAAAGACAAAACCAGAAAATTCCGCTTTTTATCCAGCAATCATCCGTCCCCCGGGCAATGCTCTACTACATCTGTTTGTAGTGAACATAAACCTTGGTACCAGCAATGTATCAATTAACTTACTTTTCTTTTATACACAGGTAGTAAGTTTGGACACAATGCCAAGCATGCAAGAACTGAAAAAGAAAACAAACCTCCTAATCACTGGCTTTCCCAATTTTGTCCACTCTGGCAATGGCGAATGCACCTACAGAACAAGTTATGCAAGTTCCGGGTCATCGATAGGGCCTGTCTCAGTTGCAGAATTGAGGCCTTCATTCTCTCTTGTTTGGCCGCCACTTGCCATGAACTCGGCAAACATGGCCTCTAACCTAGCCATTCCTTCAACAGGCCTCGTGTGCCATTTCAGGTGAAAGAGCCAAGACTTCTTGACTGGATTGAGAGCTTGGACTGGGGGATTAAACCTTGATCAATCGGCCCTTAGAATCTCAAGTCCAAGCCATTTGGACCCCTTAGAGGCTCTAACCAGGGAGCACTAGGGCCTTCCTCTGCTAGCGACTACCAGATCAGCTTCGAGAACATCTGTGCCAAGCTTACGTAAGCCGTCCTGAACAAGCAAAGCCAAAGACCCGTGTGATCTTCTTTTCCTGTTAACTGCTCGTGGCTATCTTCTCTACTCTCTTTCTTTATTCAATGGGTTTGGGCATTGCCTTGACATCCCTAAAACTGAATAGATGATAAAACTATCTGAGATGAGAATGGCCTCTCTTTTCAATGTCGGGTTGGCGTCAAAACTTGTTTTTCGGACTGGTAATTAGCAAGAAGGAGAAGGTCTTGGATTTCTACTAATATCACCAGCGCTACCTCCTCATTTGAGACTTCGCTAGGTGACAGCATGACTGTCTTATATTTTCTATTGATCCAAGTGGTACTCATTCTAATGAGTGGGCCTTATACACTCTTTTCTTTCACTTGACTGATGCCAGCGGCGTCAACGCTCTTTCAGGCCCGGCTCCATAGTGTTTCGGGTTTAGAATTATTATCCCCAAAGAGAATCAGCGCTAGGCATCTCTTGTTCACTGGATTTCTCACATCAACCCTTCGATCTAGCCTCCAAAACAAGTCATAAAGTATATATTCTCTGGCGAAAAGCTGTTTAGTTGTCATTTTAACTTCCTCCAATCTCGGATGCTTCGCTTCGTCCGTCTTTCATTTAATTAAACTAAACAAGCGTCCTCTTTTCTTTCTTTTTCTTAGGGCAAGAAAAGAAGTGCTTGACGTGCCTTACCGGGAATCCTTCATAAAGCAGGGCTGGCTTATTCTATTACCTCACTCCCTCTTTCTTCGAAATGATTAGAACCTAGTAGTGCAGTGCACTCGCTTCCTTTGGGCTTCAAGAATAGTTTCCTCCTTCTACGCTTCCTGCTGTTTGCTGCTTTGGAAGTCTTACTGGGTATAGGCTACGACTTCTAATTAACAAGTTTGACTCTTTCTCTTTCAAATCAAAGAGGTTTACGTCAAGCAGATTGGAGGTCAATCTATTTTCCTATCTTACCTTAGTATAAAGAATTTCGCCTAACAATCAACAACAAAAGTCCCAAAAGGCATCTCGGGAATGGGCTAACTAAGAATGCGGGATGGACCACTTCCGGACATAGGCATTGCGCCCTCCAGGGGCTGATTCTATTATACCAACTTCATCTGAGGAGAAGATAACTCTGCCCAGAGTAAACAAGAGGGTAAAAGGGTGATTCTAAACCTATCAGGCTGTTAATTAGCCAAATATTACTAGAAAGAACAAAATATCTTCCTATATCACTCTATGTGAAAGGTAAAATAGTTAACATGGAATGCCTTTCACAGATGTTGATGGAATCTCTCCGTACGAACCGTTCTCTGCCCTTATAACTGCGCTTTGAAAGACTTAATGCCTTGATTCTTCCTCTTCTCGAGAGATGGTATTTGGGATTTCTTGATTCAGGGGAAATTCACTTATTATAGTATAGAATTCCCTTGGTATGAAACTAAAGTTCAAACTGTCTAGGATGTGAAAGTGATAGACATTCAATCAACGGATTTCAGAATCCTAGTAAACTCTTATCTGACTTCTACTTCTGTGATTACTCTACGCTACGATATTTATTCTAAGGAAAGGCAGAACTGCAGCCCAATTGCCGTTCTAGGAGGGAGCTTGGATGGTGAGCCCAAGCTCTTCTTCCCATCGAGAAAGTGAGAAGAAAAGGCCCTAAGGCCTTGGACTGCTTCCTTTGCTACTGACTTTGCTACAGATGCCTAATTTCTTCAGTCTCATGCTTTTTAACCTTAACCTTAAGGTGATAGAGTAGATACAATTCCTATTGACTTTATTGCCCTCGGCCGAACTTCCTTAATCCCGGCTTCGCTAAAACCACCTCAAGGTCCTATGCCTCGAAGCTGCCTTTCTTAACTGGACGAATAGGAGAGTCAGAAGGGCTTGGCTGATGGACTAGTTAGAGTTTTTGGACGAAAGAGTGAAAATCAATCGAATCAAAGACTTGTTGCCTAGGAGTTTCAAGCTTAGCTCGTCTTTCCTGCTATGATTCCGAACATAGTAACTATTTAACGGAGTGAAAGAGCTTAAATAGTCTCTGCCGTTGCAGGTCCTTTATTTAGGAATGCTAAATCTGAACCGATTTACAAGTCAAGTCTTCTTAGTCTGCATCCATTCCTTCATCCCTTGAGTACAAAGGGATAGCTATTCAAAGCAAAGAGAAAGTGGTGAGAAGATCGGGATTTTCTGCTTTCTTAGCCTAGTCTGTTAACGAAGGAGAAAGGTAAATCTCCCCCTTCGGGTCAACACCAAGGCAAGATCGATTCAAACCTGCTGCTTAAAGAGCTGCTTGCTACCACTTTGTAATTCTATTAGAAGAAAATAGCCCAAGACAGCTGTGGCATGCCCTGTTTACAGCTGCTTATCCTCTTCTGTCTTTCCGTTATCTCAACCTCGCACCTAAGCATCACGTTCCTAGGGACAGAGACATCTGCGCTCTAAGGCTATCATAGTAATGCCAGCATGGTTACATCTAACTGCCTACTGGGCAAGCTTCAACTTCAAAGTCACCTGATTTGGCACCAGCCAAAGGAGTAGGAGCATGGGCACTGGGAAAAGATTGAATCGATCCAGCTCTGGTAACAAAGCAGTAGGCAAGCCTTAGTGTGGACCATCCATACCTCTAAGCCCGAGACTTTTTCTCCTCGGATCGGAGCGCACCACGGGATGCTTTGTTTGTGAACAGCCCCCTCTGCTGGTCCCGCTGCAGTTATATGAGCTGCCCCCTCTGTTCAATACCGATACCTGTCAGATTCCATAGCTGATGAATCTCTTTCTTTTTAAACTCTTTCCCTTGATCGTCACGCAAGACGCTTTTCTGGCACAAACCTACTAGTTATTTGTCCTGCCGATCTTGGGGGAACTGATGACACTGATGCTCCAAGACCAAGAGTTTTCACAGCCAAAGCTATTGAAGCAGCTCCCTCCCATGAATCACTGCTTTCTGCACGCACTGCTTTCGCACCACGGCTTTCCGCAAAATAGATAAAACAAAGTCCTATCCCAGTTGATCGAGCTGAATCCACCCCCAGCATCTCAAGTTCTTAGGCGGGCAGGTGCATCAGCCTCTTCTTTCTTGTTTCCGACAGGGCTAGTGTAGCTAGCCGCACAAGCCTCTGACCTGTACTCCAAAAAGGGAAGGTGAGGGGCTTAGAAACGTAGACCAAGAAGAAGAAAAGAAAGCGCAACTATACTAGGCGAGGGAGGCTACACCCGTAGGAGCCGACCGATTGTCGCTATAGTAGGTTTGCTATCTTTTTCGAGTGCAGTGAGTAAAGTAGCTAGTTAACCTTACCGAGGCTGGCAGCTCCTCCATAGTAACATAGTAACAAAAAAGGCCCCCATAACCACACGGGAGGGTAGGTCAGATTCAACTGGATGGTCACGCTTCTTCGAGCCTAAATTGGAGGAAAGCTGGTTCCGTGAGTAGCCTATAAAAACAAGGGCGACTCCCAATGGCTTTTACTCTACGGAATGGTTGAACTGCGGACCAAACTATCAATCCCGGAATGCTTTGCCTTTATTCTTGGCTGCACATCACCAAACCAGGAGCTACCCAAGAGTGAATTCCTGTCCTCCTGAAAGCGGCAATCGCAGAATTAGCCCAGGTATCACTTCAGTGCCTGGCTTCCACCAAGGAGGAGGCGGAGTTCTTTGCTCGTTGGTTACCCCACTCGCTCGCCGCCTTCCTTAGGAATCAAGTAAGTGCTTTCATCCGTTGAAGCATTATTCCCATCCGCCGAAGCAGAGGACTTTTCTTTTTCTTTGGTGGTGGGTGGGGCTAAGATTAAGAGTTATTCCAAATATGACGTAGTAGAGCCCCGTGCTTTAGTTTGGCACAGGGTTAGAAGGAACAAGACGACAGAACAATCTCCTTACCAAAGAAGCGCTAGCGTATAGCGCGCTGCGAGGATTGCGCTTGCTGCAAAGGAAAGGTAACCGTAACCGTATCGTCTCCTACTAAGACCTAGCCTAGCCACCGCCTTCTGTTATCTTCCCTTTCAGTATCCATCCTAGGGTAAGAAGAAGCAGAAGAGAAAGCCCTTGATCCGAGAAGGAAGGCTTTTTCAAATCCACCACCAGGGAATGAAGGTAGGGCAGAGGCATTCGAAGAAGCTGTTTTTTCAGACGCAGAAAACATAAGATACCACTGGAAAATCTACAACTGTCGATCCAGCCTGAACAGCAGCATTAGCCGTAGAAGGAGCCTTAGAGACAATGTTCAGGACTTCTTCTTCTGCCTGTTCTAGCACCAGCTTCCTTTTCTTCCCTTTCGACGTTTCTTTCGAAGCAAGACAAGAAGGGGCTTGTTCGGGAACTGCAGCAGTGATCGATCATGGGTAAAAATCGGGAAAAGTTAACAAATAACAAAACATATGATGATCGATCGAATTTACCTTCAGACAGTGGGCTAGGGAGTCTCCTCTCCAAGGAACCGCTAGCGATCACGAAATAGCACGCTGCCAGCATTCGATCATAGTTTTCCCGTCCAGCAGGACTCAGGCTAAGAGCGTCCGGGGCACTCTCACCCCAAATAGAAGGGTCAACACCACCTTTTTCGTCATCAGGCGGTTACTCACACACATCCTCACCACACCATCCCGAGAAAGAAGATTGAACCGCTTCGGCGCCGTACCATTCAGACTGCTACGATACACTGGAACTGGTATAAACTGTAGAAACCCCTGTTGTTGAGCGCAGTTGGTGTATTTGGAATCGTACTTTCCGCGTTTATACGCTTCTTTGAGTGTTTATACGCGTCAGCATATCAATTTGATAAAGGGCGTGAGCACTCCACTCAAGTATGTGGAAGTGGGATATCGCGACGAGATGCCCATAATCTTATATATTGTAGCATTTTTAAGTAAAGGCAAAGCGAATCCGAGAGTTTGGCGACACGAGATCATGGAAAGAAAGGGACTCATTAAGCGGGTAGTTCGATATGGCCACGGTGCCGCCGCGTTCCCGATGTCCATAATGGAAGTGCTTTTCGGCTCATTGTGCTTGCGAGACGAGACGATCCGAGGATCGGTGATTTTCAAAGTCTGTTGGGAACACGTAAACGCCACTGTGCTATGCCGGATCAAACCCGGCCATATCAACACTGTTTCGGGCCCCACGATTCAGAGATGGATAGAGTGTGGCGAATCAAGAGGAATGAGCTACCTTTGATACGGACGGATTATCCCCCACCGATGAAAAAGAAAGAATAGGCTGATCTAGAGGGGGAGCAGCGGAGTTTTCGCCTGCCCCTCAACGGATTAACTCGGCGTGCCACCCTCGGCAACAAGGTCCTGGAAGGACCATAATGAAGAGCACTGACTTGAAGTTCTGACTCTGCTCTTCTGGCTCACACCCAGTCCAGCGTTGTCTGTCTCCCTCATCAAGTGCCATTTCTAGCCCACTCTTGGACAAACTCGGTTGGAAGTGCGCCCCTCAGGACGTGACCCTCGGATCAACTACACTCTTGTAGCACCCCATTGCTCAAATGCCCTCTGGTAACTCTGAATAACTAAACTCTGAACAAACTGCCCTGCCCTCTTGGCGACTCAAGTGTCGGTAGCCATCAATCTCCCCATTGATCGGAACTACCCCAGGAAGGGAAATCAACCTCTCGGTCTACTCTGGACTATAACTGCGGCACTCTTGCCAACATGCTCACTCTTGAGCGTTCCTCTGAACCATACTCGGAAAACGGAAGTGCACCTCGCAAGGTGTGGCTCGCAAGCCAACTGCTACTCTTAGCAGCACCCCCATGCCCACTCTGCGCCTCTGTACAAGTCCTCTAACTTGCTACCTCTGAACCCAATCTCGTCTCGCGTGGCTGTCACTGACCACTGTGCCTCTCTAGGCTTGCCTCTGTTTCTCTAGTAATGTGCCTCCACTCTCGGAGGTCTTGGCTCATACCCTTATGTACCTCTGTACCTCTGAACTCAAATACTCGATGCCTTACCAAGAGGTCTTAGCATTCTGCTCCTCTTTGCCTCAAATTCACGGATGTGTCTGACCCCAGTCTTCACCCTGTACTGACCCTTGTGCCTGCAAGCAAGTCACCCTCATGGTTGTAATGCCCACAGAAGCCATGTACTAGTGCCTCGATTGAACAACCCTCGAGTTGTAGTGCTACCCCGTTTACACTTATCAGAACTAGCATCTTGCCTCATTTGCCTCAATCTCGGTGCCTGGTGGTCTCCCCCACTCAAGCTTGGAACCCACTCTGATAATCTCGGATAGTGCTTCCCGTAGTGCCTCAACCCACTGGTCTTCACCCTCGGTTAGCACGACTCAAAACCCACTGTAAACTCATGTAAGTGTTGCCTCTCTAGTGCCTCAGTCCTCTGACCTTCACCCTGAGTAAGCTTAGTACCCATCTCGATCTCGTGCCTTCTTCCCTGAAGGTCTTCCCTCAATGCGCCCCTGCGCGTCTCATCTAGTAGGAAGTAGTCTTGGCATTGATCCCACGACATGGCTATCGCCCCTCTAGGCTAGCGTGGTTACCCCTCACCACTTGCCACTTGGCGTTTTCTTTGCCAACATGTCCTGTAGGTTCACATGGGTAACCAAAGACTAAGAAGGATATACTGGAAGTTTCCTAGCATCCCGATGTTTTGCTGATAACTCAGTCTCTGAAATAAGCACGCCCCTGAATACCTCATGAAACCGTGCACCAAGCTCAAACCAAGCCATCAACTAATCCGAACTCGAAAGACTGCTCTGTAGCTGCTGAACGTAGCCAACAAGTAGGACAAGTCTCAACTAGCCCACAAGAAGGTAGCCAACAACATAGATTTGGCACGGCCAAGCATCTTGCCATCCGAAACCAAGATTAAGCCCAAATTGTCTCTGAGTGCGGTCCGCTGCACTGACTGTAGGGCTCATTCCCTCGTATATCTCATGTAGCTCGCATAGCCGAAGTAGTCACTCAACAAAGGCCTTGATGTAGTTAGCACCCAAGGAACAAGGAACTCTGTGTGAGTATCCACTTAGTGGCTATCCGCATTATCCGCTTAGGTCGTAAATCGGGGTGGCTGTTCTGCGCTTTATATCTAAAGCAGGCAGCTTCATCTTTGATGATGGCTTACGGTGGTGATAAATTCATCCACCCTGATAATGCGGTACCTGTTTCCCTCACACGGTCCGGGCTTCCTCGGATCATTCCGTCTCATCATAGGCGTATGATTCTGAGGAAGGATGAGAAAGCGGACGCACTGGTTAAGTTTTACCTATCAATATTTTCCTTGTCAAAGATCATTACTTTGGCAAAGAAGGTTGATAAGTCAACTTTTACTAGTATAATATCTCCACCTGATAATATTGACGCGGTGGTGGAGCTGGTTGGTGATGCTCTTCCCATGGTTTACCACCGATGAGGAGTATTCAGCATGCCATCGACCTAGTACCTGGTGCTAGTTTCCCAAACCTGCCTGCTTATCGAATGCTACCTGCCTTTTTTCATTTCAGCCCCTTGCGCTAACATCGTTCAGTTCCCGGGCCCCCTATCATCTGGGGATTCTTTTTTCATACGTAGTCTTTCAACACTTGATTCAATGGTGTCAAGCTCCTTCTGCTTTGATGCTTCGCTTAGCGCTACTACTCCTATGATATTGATTTATTAAGTGCTGCGGGTAGGAGAAGAAAAAGAAGGTCTTTTTTCACTAACAAAAATCCCTCTTTGGATGAACATTTCATGGGATTCTTCCAATACTTACTGAGAACTAGTACACCACCTTCTATTCTTAGCCGCAGAGAGCCCTCGTCACTCATTTCTGGTGATTATGTATTGGCTTAGCCACACCGGTCAAGGGCCATTTTCATCGTGTTTGGGAGACTACTCAGGAGAAAGTCTTCAGCAGAAGACTCACAAAGGGAAATAATAAAAACGGAGTGCGCGGGGGACGAACCGCCTGTTCAGGACCACTCCACGGATGTTATATGGACAGAGTTAGACCGCCCGCTTATCCCCGACGAAGTTCGTCGGCAGGGGATCAAATCCAAACTGCATACCTATTTTTGGGGGCTAAGAACTCAAGAGGATCTAGAGTTATTTGAAGAAATTGCCACGAAACAATTTGAACTTGAGAAAAAGTTCGAGACTGCGTTGCGCTATAAAGGCTACACCAGCGCGAGTCTACTGTCTTCTAGTACCAATATAAGGGATTCTCTTTTCTATCCAAAAGGAGGAGTCCTGTCTCTCGAGACTTACAACCCATATATAGCCGAGATCAAAAATACAAGTACGCCTTACAAAAGATTAAAAAGGGATCTTAAGGCGGGTAAGTTATTCTTAGAAAAACCGGGGGTCCCTTTTGAATACCGGATTCCCTATAATAAAAAACTAGAACATTAACCTAATGTGTCGGAGGTCCATCTTTGGCATAGCATTTCCTCAACCCGGTAATCCGATTCAATGAGAAGTGGAAAGATCTATAATGAAGAGCGGAGACCAGAGTCAATGTCAATCCAAGGGCAATTGCGGAATGAAGATATGGTTTTCGACCTATCTTTGAAAGAGAGTAAACCCCGTAATACTGGCTGCTGCATCATTCCCAGACTCTTGACTTGCAGGATCGGGCATAACTAAGAAGAATAGTGCGTGCGGGCCTAGCTTCGAGTGTTGTCGGCACCGTAGTTGGCATTCAACCTCGGGGTTCGAAAGACCTTGTTAGGCACCTTTATTTAAAGGAAGGGTTGAAGCCGGATCGAGATGCTTCACACGTCAGGAAGAAGGAGTGTCGAAGAGCTGCTGAGTTGAACGGCTAAGGTCATACCATACTATGAATAAGGTCAGTTCCCAGCCGTCTTGATTACCTTATGGATTAGGTCTCCCCTTATCTTTATAGATTAACAGGACCAACCAAGTCAAAGACAGAGGGAAGCAGGGAAAAAAAAAGCAAGAAAACTTCTAGCATTGATGATTTCTCACCTTCTGACCCTGAAACCGAGAGGAAAGAAAGCAGAAGCAGAATCCGCCTTTGGGCTAGCTCGGCTAGCACGGTCCTTCGCGATGGCCACTGCTGTAACGAAAGAAAGGCTTTGCCCAATCCCCCCTCTTTTTTAACCTCGTATAGAGAGACTAAAGGCAGACTTGCTTTCGGTGCGCTTGCTGGCTGGCATTCTTCTTCCCTGAATCCTGAGTGAAATCTTTCCCGCCGCTTCTACTGTCAAAGACCTTCTCTTTGACTCAGCCGTGTCTCCGTCTTCCCCGGTCAACCCTCAGGCTATGAGGGGGGCTACTCTTCCGTATCGTATCAGTGGGTCATCGCAAGGGTCAAGTTGAAGCTCAGTTTGGGTTGGTTCCGTTGTTTTAAAGACCGAAAACCTATCTTGGTCATTCTCCTACCACGGCTGGATACAATCCATATCGTACAATATCGTATAAAAGAGCTGGTTTTTTGTTTCCAGGGGAGCCCCTGATCTTAGTACTGGACCTTATGCCCCTTCAGCTCAGGGTCAAACTCAAACCTTTTTTTTTGTTTCATGGCAGTCGTTCTATGTTCGTCGACTGGCAATCACTTACTACTGCTTGACCCGGGCGGACGTTAGCGTGTTTATGCATCTTTCTCCCATGCTTTCCGTTGGTCAACAACCAACCACAGCTTATAGTTTTTTGTAAGTCTCTTCTTATTCTTTGGAGGGGGAGCAAAGCAGTCAAATAATGAAGCAAAGCAAATGATTGTTCGTATGCTGTATATGTTTGGTCTTCCAAGGGTGGCCGATAGGCTAAGAGTACTGAGATGGTTCTATCGTTCGCGGAGAAGCGCTCTGCAGGGTTGCCCTGAAAATCCCATTCCTAGGGATTTCTTTGGGAAAGTCTTGTGGTACAAAAAGCGTTTCTTTGGTTTGTACCTTCTTTACTTGGAGATGCTAAAGCATTATGAGCATGAACGAAGGAAGAAGCGTTCGGGTGGCGGCATTTAAGTGTGAGGCAGTGGCAGCCACCAGCGGGGTCACGAGTACCCTACCGCATCGTATTCGAGATGGGCTTGAAAAAGGACCCGCGAGAAGCCTTTTGCACCAAGCTAAGGAATGCAAAACTCGGCTTGGATCAAGGATGGGCTCTTGGTTACACTTTTTTTCTTCCAAAACCTTTCTTTTTTCGGTATGCCGCTCCGCGAGCAAGGAGTGCCACGCACGAGCGGAGCGAAAACAAAGCAGGGGGAATTCTTCGTTGGGAGAAATCCTTTGATTGCGTATTTAATATAGATCCATGTCTTTCTTGTTCCACTAGCTAGGACAAAATTCTCAGATGTCCCTTTCGTTATTACAACCTTCTTTTTTGATGTCAAAGACCAGAAGCTATGCGCAAATTCTCATTGGATCTCGGTTGTTCTTAACAGCGATGGCTATTCATTTAAGTCTTCGGGTAGCACCATTAGATCTTCAACAAGGTGGAAATTCTCGTATTCTGTATGTACATGTTCCTGCGGCTCGGATGAGTATTCTTGTTTATATCGCTACGGCTATAAACACTTTCTTATTCCTATTAACAAAACATCCCCTTTTTCTTCGCTCTTCCGGAACCGGTACAGAAATGGGTGCTTTTTTTACGTTGTTTACCTTAGTTACTGGGGGGTTTCGGGGAAGACCTATGTGGGGCACCTTTTGGGTGTGGGATGCTCGTTTAACCTCTGTATTCATCTCGTTTCTTATTTACCTGGGTGCACTGCGTTTTCAAAAGCTTCCTGTCGAACCGGCTCCTATTTCAATCCGTGCTGGACCGATCGATATACCAATAATCAAGTCTTCAGTCAACTGGTGGAATACATCGCATCAACCTGGGAGCATTAGCCGATCTGGTACATCAATACATGTTCCTATGCCCATTCCAATCTTGTCTAACTTTGCTAACTTCCCCTTCTCAACCCGTATCTTGTTTGTTCTGGAAACACGTCTTCCTATTCCATCTTTTCCCGAATCTCCTTTAAGGGATGAAATAGAAGCTCGAGAAGGAATAGCAAAACCTAGTTCACTTCCCAGCTCAAACTGAACGCGATGTAATCAAACTTATGGTTGACGCCGTAGAGAATAGAAAGCCCATATGCGAAGTGGAAAAAGTAGGAGTAGCAGGTACTATTTATGATGTCCCTGGGATTGTAGCCAGGGATCGTCAACAAACCTTAGCTATTCGTTGGATCCTTGAAGCAGCTTTCAAACGACGTATAAGCTACAGACAGGATAAGCTTAGAGAAATGTTCATTTGCTGAGATACTGGATGCTTACCGAAAGAGGGGAATTGCACGTAAGAAAAGGGAGAATCTTCATGGACTGGCTTCCACCAATCGAAGTTTCGCGCATTTCATATGGTGGTAAAGTGAGACCACATAAAGAGCTCTCTGATCCTCATTCAGTCAGATTATTCAGTAAGATATGGTTTGACCCTTTTCCTTTTTGTTTGAATCTTCATATAGAAAGCCGGCCTTCCTCATACTCCTCCCTTCATTCATTGAGTTGGAGGAATCCATAGGAGGCCCGCCCGTTATGCATTGCATGAAAGAACCTTTCTTTGTATGACTTCTCTTTTTTTTGCCTTAGGTCGAATGAATACGAAAGGGAGATTTTTATTATAGGCCATGAATGAAGCAGAATAAGGCCTACGAGCTCTCTGTTTTATGGCAGAGATCTCTCCACACCAAGGAACCGAATCACAATGGATCGAAGCCCTCCTTTTCCTTCCAATTAGTGAAATTCTTTCTCTTTCTTACTTGGGAAATTGTGGTCGACCCCGACTAGATGACCTGGGCCTGAAGAAGGACAGGCCTTGTGACTTATCTAGTCAGACATGAAGTAGAATCGACTGGAGGCGTGATTATTCTTCCGAGCCACTTATACAGTACAGAAAATCTCCTCTAATGTTGTCTAAGTGCCTTTGGCCTTCCACTCTTTTTGTGAAGTACTTGGCTGAAAGACCTCGCTCTTTGCTGGGTGGGTGGTCCTTTTCTTTGACGTCAATCGTTTAAGAAAGATATATAGGAATTTTTGGACCAAGCAAGGGTTACGAGAGCAGTGGAGGATTTCGAAATTACCCAAACTCGAGCAAGGGTAGCACCGGTTACTTTATTACCTGACTGAACCACCAGGAGCTATTCTTTCGCAAAGAGCTTATTCGTGCACAACAGCTTATTCAGATTCTATAGCAGTCTTCTATCTCACACCGGTGACTCTCACAGTGGTTAGTGATTCTATTTCTAGTCTGACAACCGCGGCAACTGATATAAGACCAAGAGTTCCTACTGTCACACCGGTTATTGCATCAAGCACCGGTAATTCACCTAAAGCAAGAGGAAAGGGAGGACGGGACTATGAAATTTTTTTTATATATGATACCACATACGATACCACCATTGATAGAAGGACCGTCAACTCCAACTGTAGCAGCGGTTCCTAATTCAATAGCAGCGGATTCTGTAACAGCTTCTATACCAAGGGCTGAAAGTCTTCTTTTAATGGGTTGCCCTGGGTTTAGTTAGCCTGCTTCCTCTCTGTTTAAGGAGCGCTTATTCCCACAGCTTCTTCGAGAGCAGCTTATTCTTGTGCTACAGTACAGAACAAGGTATGAAGTGCTCGCCCTTTCTATTTAGTAAAGCAACAAGCAACGGCCCCTTTAGAGATAGGGGCTTTAGAAAGCCGTTGCGCGTTAGCGCATCCGTTTTCTTGCTGGGAGAGGAAGAAATATATATTATAGACCTTGATCCACTCCTTTTTGAACCAGTCCCGTCCTACTCAAAGAAGAATGCTGATTTGTTCACCTGCTTCCCCGCGTCCTTGTCCATAGCAATAGAAAGAAAGAGCAACAGTCATTCCTAATAAATAAGACTTCGTGGGATATGACTCTTGCTCAGGACAGTTCTTTTAATCGAATAACTATAAAGAAAGAGCAGAACTAAGTAAGGTAACCCAGGTAAGCATTATAACGAACGAGGTGAAGAAGAAGAACGCTATACTTCCAAAATTGAAATTGCATAAAAAAAATAAGAAGATATGTGAGATGTGAGAATGATAGGAGGATGAGGTAAGGCTCACATCTTAAGGGTTCTTCATCACTCGACCGATAGGGAGAGGTAAGCTCTTTTGAAAGCTAATTTGTCTATTCCGCCCCAGCACGGTAACTTCTTTACTTTGGCAATAAAAGAAGTCAAATCAAAGTCTCTTGTTATATACGCAAATAGATATTTCTGCCCCGTTGTTGGCATATCTGCTTCCTCGGCTGAAGCGTATAAGTTGTGTTCCCAACCTTATAAAACCTCTACTTAAGACCGGCAATGCCGCTAATCCGAGTGGAGACTGAGAGCTTTATTCGTGAAGAGAAGGGGGCGGACAAAGCTTCAACAACAGCCAGTTCTCCCCGGTCCCCTTTGCACTAAATAATATACGAAAGATGTGGCAAAGAAGGAAATCCCCACGCTCAAGCTCGAGCTCCTTTTAA
Source organism: Dipteryx alata (assembly GCA_012978445.1). Taxonomy (NCBI): domain Eukaryota; kingdom Viridiplantae; phylum Streptophyta; class Magnoliopsida; order Fabales; family Fabaceae; genus Dipteryx; species Dipteryx alata. The sequence goes on from WOFL01000187.1 coordinate 18,450, forward strand.
TACAAAGAACTCCTAGAAAGTAGGGGTTTGGGGCTAAGGATCCACTTTTCATTAATAGAAAGTGGGTTCGACTTCTGATTTCGATCTCTTTATCTGTCCCTGGCTCACGCACAGGCGCATGTAAACTAAAACAAAGGACCTAAGTACAGTTTCACCGCAGTTTGTTGAACGCGCACCATCCCTTGCCCGTGAAAAGCGCTTTTTCTGCTATGAATGAAAGCCCTCTCTCTTAATAAATTACGACTTGTGGCCAATGGGGCATTCGTAAGACCGCCCCTTTTCAATACTTCTGGTTGGATTCGCATCACATATAGAGAAGCCATAAAGAAACTATTTGACACAAGCCGTTCCTACGATTCCTGGTTTCTTCCTTACCTTAACAGGCAAGCGATTTCATACCTTATTTTATTAGTACTTAGTGATCCGGGTTTCATGCGTAAGTGAAGTCGACACTTGAATAAAAGAAAGATCAGTCTCACCTGATCCGCCATATCCCTACGGATAATCATAGCTTACAAGATCGATTTCTTTCTCTTACGTGCCAGTAAAGGCATGATATCCGAGAGGTTGTCCTGCGTAAACCTTTGCTTCAATAGAGCTTCAAGATAGTGGAGGTGGAAGGTGCTTATTCCTTTGGTGCCTGTGATTACTCCTAGCCAATACACCAAATCATACACCGGCAGCTATTCCTTTCAGTCTTTTTAGTATAAGGTGTCCCAGTTGCTCTTGCAGGGACGGGGCAGGCAGCCCACATACATGAAGAGAAGAAGAGAGGAGAGGGGGTTCCCTGATATTAAGGTGTCAAGGCGGTCGAAGAAGGCCACAAGTGGAAGCAACCGATGCTTTGGTCATTCAGTTGACTCCGCCAGTCCGTGCTTGCTGTCATGCTGGCAAAAGCAGGGCTTTCGGCCTTACCTACTATTGGATTTGAACCAATGACTCTCGCCGTATGAAAGCGATACTCTAACCGCTGAGTCAAGTAGGTCAAGCTGAGTCAAGTCAGAGAAAATAGACCCCTATAAGAGAAAGCCGCGCAACCAGAGTTCCCCTTACTATACAAGGGGGGGGGCGGAGCGCTAAGAAAGAGAAAGCGTTATCACTATACGAAATATCGGCCTATTCACTCAGCTAGGGAATAAGACTAACCTAATTTCCCTATTCACTGAACCCAAGACTAAGGGCAAAGAGAACTTCCTTTGCTCCCTTCCTTCAACTTATAGGATGGAACCCGGACTCCTAACTAAACCCTCTTCCGATTGATTGTCTCGATTTCACTGCCTTGGTTGGCCACCATGCCTACTTCTCTCCAATGCCTCCTTCTTAAGCGCTTTAAGGTTAAGGCAAATGCTTATAGAAATAATGAAAGAATAATCCCGATCCCGGGAGAAAGCAAGTTAAGTTAGCCCTTACCTTACCCGGAAATTCTTTATTAAGCAATTCAGTCAGCTCGGAATCTGAGATTGCAAGTCCAAGATCAGCTTTGAAATGAAACTCTGCCTTTCCTTTCAAGAAGGCATGAAGCTGTGGGATCGAACTCGGGCAGCTCACTCTCCGGTTTGGAATTCCTAGCTTTAGTCGGCTGAGCGACTCTCCTCCTGGAGTTCGGAATCGGCAAGAGAGAAGAGGCTTTAATTGATCAAAGGCTTAACAGCAAGGAAGTGGAATCAATCCCGTTTGCTACAGGATTCTTTCGATCTGGTAAACCCCTTTTTACTAGAAAGTCAAATCTCAGTTTGAAACCCCAATACTTGCTACTTCAGCAGAGGCATCTTCCTGGCTTAGAAAAGATCCGCTAGAGATTCCCTCTGACTCCTAGTCGAGATCTTCTCTTTCTCCTATCCCGGTAGACGGGCGAGCATCTCCGAACCTTAAGAAGTGAGTTTTAAAGAGAAGGAGTACCGCTCAAGCTTCAACTCCGCTCCTTTCCTCAGTTCGTCTTAGTACCCTTTAATGAATGGGAAGAGGAAGTGGGAAGACCTCCCTACCCAACCGGTCAAGCAGTTTGCAACTCCGATCCCTAAAGGTCAGTTTGAAACTCCCGGTCTAACAGCGTATTGTCCCATCTCCTAGCTCAAACTAAGAGCAGTTTGGAATGAAACTTCCTCCCTTTTCCCTATATATGTGGGGGTCGAGTGAGCTCTTGCTTCTCCGCTTCGAGTAGCCGACTCGCCCTTTCTTACCAGATATTGGATTACCTTTCAAAAGATGCCGAGCCAAGATCAGGTGATTTGATTCCTCTAGTTAGGCATAGTCCGAATTAGCTCGTCAGTGGTAGAAGCTGGTTCATCGGCTTAAGCCAGTCAATCTATCCAAAGAGCCTACCCTACGCCTCCTATAATAGATTCAGCTCCAGCTGCGCTTTGCTGATTTCTTTCTCAATCCTGAATCCGAACTTGCAACTTTCATCACGAAAGACGCTTTCTCAGTATCTATTCAATTCGGACTTCATGCTCACTTCAAGAAATGAAGCTAATAAGGCCTAAAGCTGAGCGACGAGTCCACTGGCATGAGAATCAAGCGAAGTAGAGCGATAAGCACACTATCGATTGATCCAAAGAAGCTTAACGACAACTTCCATTCCTGGCCCAGAAGGAAAGAGACGAAAGCAATCCCTTGCTCCATCAAAGGAAGCTAATGGGCCGCCCTTAGAAAACCATGAATCTTGACCCTAGTGAAGGTAGTCGATGAGAGGAATAGGTGGTTTCCAAAGGATAGAGTAATTGTATATGACGCTCTATCTGTATTGGATGGATGCCTTAGCTGTGGGATAGAAGGCTTTTCTTTCAAGTCTTCTTTTCTTTGATCGCCTAAGTCCTTGACTTGAACACTTCGCTGAAATCATGTATAAGAGGTCATCCCTTAGTGGACTGATTCAACCTTGTAGCATATCTTGCAGCCCTTAGACCGGTCTCCCCTCATTCATGCCTTCCTTCAAGGCCTATTCTTTTGGATATCCTTGTTCCCCTCTTTCCTGGAACATCCTTTTCTTCTGATTGATGGGACTTCTGTCTGAAATCCCTTGACCTAACCTCTCCTTGACTTGCCGCAGCCAAGTCTTCCCCAACCTCTCCTGATGTTCTTGGTGAGCTAGCCTGTCATCCACCGCCCCAACTGTGATGGTCCCCTTCGGCTAGTTCTTTCACAAGTGACCCTGTCTTCCATCTGCTTCTTCCTCCTAATGGTTTGGTCCCCCTAGCCCTAGCCAAGTGGTTCTGTCTTTCTTCTAGTAGGTACTCTAGAGGTCTTCAGCCCCATGTTCCACAGATGGACAGCCGGGACAGGCCTATAAGAGCTGTATAAGGTTCTATCTCATGATGCTGCTGCTACGTTCATTTGGTCGAGCAAGGTCTTCCCTTGTCTTCTATGTATGGCTGGCTCTTCTTGATCTTGAGGTCATGGGCTAACTCGACCGTAGGGAGAGGGGTTCAAGATGCCCTCGTCTAAGTCTGTCTATTTCTTTCTTTGCTTTAGGAGCTCGTAGGTCTCAAGGGTTGTTTTCCAACTCGACCGGAGGACTCTGTTGAGATGTCAACTGCTAAGGGAACGTCTTCCGGATCGATCGAAGAGGGAGGTGAAAAGAAGAAGTTGAGTATATCATAGCTGACCGCAGGTTGGATAATCTCCGCTTGCCCTGTTGAAACCTCACCCTATGTCAGCAGTGAAGTCTTGCTCGTCGAAGACGTAGAAATGAAACTGTGTAGATAGAGGTGAAGGTTACAAAATGAACAACTTATCAATCCTCGTAGTCGAACCTTGTTTTTGTGGAATGAATATGTACCCCGGCCCTGTATCATGAACACATGAAGGGTACGGCATCGGGTCAAATAGGAAGAATTCTCCAAACACTAAAATCCTCGTTGGACGGAAAAAGGAAGGCGAAAGCCTATCTATAACTAGGGACCGCCAACCCAGACTTTGATCAACAATAGGCCAACTGCTGATTCTGGTAGTGAAAAGAAAGCCCATACCTAACTCGCTATGCTTACAGCTTGGCACGGTCCCGTGCTATGCTATTTGATCGAGATTCGAAATACCCTTCCTCGCCGCCACCTTCCTTCTGAGCCAGCCCGATTGGAATCTTGTACACTTTCGTTATCTTTCTTTTATTGATCCAGCCTATACCTATTTCCTCTTGCAGCAGACATAAGAACAACAAAACAAAGGAGATGATAGTAAGAAGAGTTCTCGCCTCTCGGGATCGTGTCGGTAACGTCTAATAAGTAGTATTTTGTTGTTAAACTTTTTGCTAAAATATGTCCATTTTTGGTTCTTTTCTCCTTAGAACCTGGTATAGTTTTCGGGAACCCGGCCTCTTAAGCCAAGAAATTGGATTCTCCTCTTCCTCGGCCTACGACACCTCCAGCTAGATGGTCCAGTCAAGCAATCCTGATAAAGCAGAAGTCTGAGATAGAAGCGAGATTGTTGTCTTCCTCGTTCAGGGGTTAAGTCTTATCTGTCTAGCTCTGTCTTGATTGTATGGTATCAGTACTTCGGTCTCAGTGACATGGGTAAGAGGCGCGATCTTTTACTAAAGAATGTCCGACTTGTGCGGGTCCTGCATCCTGCTACCTTAGCGGTGCTCGATCCGCTTTGGTGGAAAAAAGATCCTATATCTATTATCTATCTCTGCAGCTGGCAGTTGTGGTTCTTTCTTTTCTTTTTAGTTCTGGAGTGGAGATAATCCTTACTTACCTCAGGTGATAAGCATCTTAATGTAACTACTTCCTCGATAGCGCATACTTCCCTCTTTCTGTTCTGGTAGTGGATTGCTTTAAGCATGTCCGTCCTAAGACCTGGGTCTGTCTTCGTTGAATGAATGGGAGCTAGGGTTTGGTCTTCCAGCTTAACCTAAAGAGTATATGTTCCGCATCAGTCAAGCCAGCTTTGGTGCTTTGCTTTTTTCGCTCCTCTCACATTCGTTCGAGCTGCTTCGCTCCTCTTCATAGACACATGGGCGATCCAAGGATTTAGGTTCAAATCAATCTCCCCCCCTCTCCAATTCCAGGACTGGGCTTCGGATTCGTTCAAAGAGAAAGAGAGAGTGTGTATTCCCGGCATCAATGCAATAACTTCCTGGTCCGGGAACAAGAGCAATTCTTGGTCCCACCAAACCATGCCATGAACAGTCGACTCAACAAGAGCAGGGGATATTGAAACTAAGACTCATTCCGTCTATTGCTCTAATGCCCTTCCTCCAACAGATTCAATTGCATCGTTTATTCCTATTCCGGCAAAACTAGCTGCTGACTCAACCTCCCCTCGGGTCTACGCCCTCTTTGTTTTAGCATCGGCGATTGAAAGAGAGTAGGAGCGCATTCTCTCCATCTCAGTTGGAAAGTCTATCGCTCTCAGCAGCAGTTCCTTGGTCATACCCTCGGTGATGACTAGCAGTCCTTCCTGATTGAGTTCTCACCTTCTATTGATAGATCAAGAGTTCCGGCCCGGCTATGATTCCATCAACAAACCCGATTCGGTATAAAAGCTTAGCTTCTATTACAAGAATCTATTTTGAAAAGAGCTATCCTAAACTAAGAAATTCGAAAGAGAGAAGCACTTTCCTTTCGTATAATGAGGCTTAGCCGATTGAGAATGCTGAACACCAAGCCAATCTCCACGGATCTATCTTCTTACTTCTGAAATGCCGCTTTCTCCCTCTCCTATTTGTCTTACCGCTCGGGAGCCATCATTCAAACTTACAATATCATAGATAAATCTATGTCAGCATCTTTGTCAGCTTTTAGGCTATTTCCTATGTTCTCCAAGGAGAGCGAGAAAGGGAAATCTCTTCTTTAACATCTTTAACTTTAACATAGGCTCTTGACGTTCAAGTGGGAGAGGTAGTGGTTTCATCTACAAGAAGTCAGTCATTGAAATCTCTCTTCCTATTGGTTGGTCTGAATGTAGAGGGTTTCTGGTATCTGGGATAGATGTGAAGCGGGTCCCTCAATCGATGCAGCACATGAATCTTACTCGGATCTATGAGCTCAATCTTTTGAATTAGCCTTATAACTTTCCCTCATCCAACTATAAGCTTTCTTCCCATAAGCTTCGCTAAAGCGACTACGTACCTGCCTCTATATAAATTCTTCCTAGCCGCAAGGGACAGAGCCTTCCAGTTTTATACCTGCGATCAAGTTCTATAACTTGCTTCCAATGCGAGGCCTGCATATCTCCCAAGTCAACCCCTGAATCTCTTACAACCGGAGTGGATTTATCCTTTTTAAGTTTTTAAGGGAAAGTAGGACACGTTACATTCAAGCGAGTGCTCCAGTGAGTTCCTTATTAGAATTAGAATAGAGTCTTTTCCAACCATTGGAAGTTCTCCTTCAGACATTAGGAGTTATAGTTTTCTTAATCGAGGTGGAGTAGCTTTCGATGTCGTACCAGCCTCAAAAAATTCTATCCATTCAGCCGAACCAATTGCAGTACTCAGATCTGAGCGCATAGATCTCTCTCTGGGCCTATCTAATAGCATATCTGGAAGTGATAGGATATCATATGATGACATCTTTTATGGTATATCAGTTGGCGCTCTAGCTCTAGAAAAAGGAGCTGTAGTTCTAGTGAATGCTTATTGATTTTGAATGCCCATCCCTTCCCCTGTTAGCGCTTTCGACTTCTCATCTTTCAGATGTGATGTAGCCGTTCGATCAAAGAAGGAAAATGAAGCTGATAAGTTAGAGATAACTAGTTTTAGGTTCCGGTTCTCGAGCAGGTGAGGCTCAGCCCTTCATCGAACTCGTTCTAGTTGCTTTTTGGTAAACTCAGAAAGTTATTCTGTGTTTAAGGCTAAATATACTGATATATCAGCAGTTCCTTTTGTAAGCTAAGCCACCAACGATGGTAGTTGCAGTGGAGGTTCTAAGTTATCCTGTTGTGAGCAAGAAGTTGGAAAGCCTTGAATTGAAAAGAAGTCGTAGGCATCTTTTCCAAGAGGGTTCGCGGGCAAGCTAGAAAACAAACCCCTTACTTTACATCAGTCCCTCTTTCGAGTACGATTTATAGATAGTAGTCGTCTCTGGCCATAGTTATTAGTCCCCTTTTCATATTCTTTCTTCTGAACTGATTCTCTCTCATCCAATAGCATATTCCCAGCAGTGGTTCAATCTGGTTTCCGTTGCTGTCGATACAGCTTAGGTAGTAAGAGTTTCTACGGATAGTCGTTTCTAGGGCTTATGCCTTACAGTCTATTCCATCCAGCCAGTGCTAGAAAGAGGTGCTTCCATCGAATGTGAGGACAGCCAATTCAGTGAGCAGCAGCCTGAAATCTCCAGTTCCACTATAGTATTAAAAAAGAGCGCTCGGGAATAAAGCCTAATCAAATCAAAGCAGGCAAAGAGAAAGACCGTGTAACTTGACAGGTGGCAGGCTTCTTCCTCAACCGCAGTAGCTCTTGTTCTTCTTCCTTCTCAGGTCTCGCTTTCTGTGCGGCATGAACCCACTGATGGTGTGACAGTAGACGGTCTTTTCAAAAACCATTGTTTGCTATTCAATCGAAATTTCATAAGAGATATAGGAACATTTTTTATGTTATATAATCAGGGTAATGATTCATCAACCTGCTACTTCTTTTTATGATGCACAAACAGGTTGTTCATCAAACCTGGAAGCGGAAGAACTATTGAAACTGCGCGAAACCCTCACAAAGGTTTATGTACAAAGAACGGTCAAAGCCTTATGGGTTGTATCCGAAGACATGGAAAGGGATGTTCTTATGTTAGCAACAGAAGCCCAAGCTCACGGAATTATTGATCTTGTAGTGGTTGAATACAAATAGTTAAATCCGCGATTTTCTATTTTATCTTCTTACTGGGTTTTATATTCTATTAACTAGAATAAATTCATAATCATCCGGTTAAGATTGATCTAAACCAGTCCCTTATGTAATGTAAACGATTCAGCATGCCAACTATTAAACAACTTATTAGAAACACAAGACAGCCAATCAGAAATGTCACGAAATCGCCCATCGGCATCCTAGCAATCCAAAGAATAGAACATGGTTGACCTTGCTATTGGGACTTAGCCCAGACAGGCTAAACTTATCACCCCACTGACATGGAAGAGGAGCGAAGGGACTGATTACTTTCCTGCTTTACTTTTTTACTTTCAACCATTTGCCATGCTCTTAGATAGATGGGGTTCTTTGATGAAAGGGCAGGGACAGTCGATCAATAGGCATGGGATTCATACCCAGGCTAAGGCTAAGCTAAGGATTCGGCAGTCGAGACATCTATTTCATTAAGAAAGAGAGGAAGGGATTTCTTAATAGTAAAAGAGGGGTCTTAGAGAAGAAACTGATTGCCCTGAGGCAAGTAACTTCACTTCAAGCTGGGGAAGGGAAGTGTGGAATTGAGACATCTTGCCCATGGGGAAGGCAAGGAATTTTTATGTCCTAGTAGGGCAGGGTTTAACACTATATAATAGAAGGGCCAGGGAAAGCGAAAGAATGCCTTTACCTGCTTGACTTTCTTTTGAAAGTAAGTGTAAAGCAGGTAATATTGATTTCTGATTTCACTCTGACTTCAGTGTCAGCGGACTCTTCTTCGATTTTCCCTGGGGAGATCAAGTTCTTTTATCTACGAATACCGGGTTCTTGAACTCCTAAATAAAGAGGCTAAACTAAACTATCACCTCTCTCTATGCTTAAATCCCTACTTCCACAGCTTTTATGGGGGATTAGCCCTTCCTCGAAGAAAGCTGAAGCCCTTTTTCTCAGCATCCTCCTTTTCTGGGTCCTGGTGAGCTTGGACTGCTGGCAAGTACTTCTCTTCTTAGGCTAGCTAGTAAGTAAGGTAGACGTAGTTGGCAAGGCTTTCGGGCTTAGTAGCTTATGAGTCAGATGCTTCTTCTCTTTCCGATCGGATCTTGCCAGGTTGATGCCGAGAATACGCGGTTTGATAGAATAAGCTGTTTGAGAAGAGAATAAGTTGTGTCAAAATAGGTTGCATATAGTAGAGTACCGGGGTTGAGGACATGAGAATATAGTTTAGAACTCGAGATGGGATGAATACCCGTTGTTAGAGTTAGATTATCCGCTGCTCTTGGTCTTGGAGGTGTTACCGGCGCTATTGAATCTGGTCTGTCTGTAGTAACCAATTCCTTTCCTGGCTTCACTCTATGCCTTCCTGGTGGGTGACTGCTTTCTTTTGTTTGCCTATCCACTGTTGGAGGAATAATAGCTTTTGAAATGGAATCATCATAAGCTGCTATTTAATCTCCGGCTATTGAGCCAAGTGGGACAGAATGAACTCTTACTGTTCTCGTAACCGGTGCCGAAAGCCAGAGCTGACTTTCACGAATAAAGCCCGGTAAGGTGAACTGAGGGTAGGGACCTCTTTCATTCGTAGCACGACATGACATAAGCGACTTCTGGACAGGCAATATCTTCTCTCTTTCCAATGGTCCTAGTTCAGTTAGCCATAGCATAGTTAATCCGGACACAGAGGAATGCAATAGCGGTTCAAAGACACATGGTATGAGCTAGCGGCGATACATAATGGAATAGAGGATAGCGCGTGAGGTACGGGAGTAGGGGACTTCTTTATTCTCATAATAAACAGGGCAAGAGCAACAGATGGCACGGGATAGTCGCTCTTTCAGATAATGCGATAGCGCCTTGATCGAGCCACGAGGCGAAGGTTAGCACGGTTGAGTACACTTATTCCAGCTAACGGCTAAACCATAGAATAGTCATAGTAGTTGGCACAGTCTACCTCTCCCTCGGCAGCTAGGCATAGTTCAAATAGGCATATCTAAGATAGGCCTTCTTCTCTTCTGGCAATATCAACATGGCATCTCAGGCAGGCTGTCACTTCTTTCGGATGCAAGATGAGATAGAGGGCAGTTTGGTAAATCAATGATGAGGGATAGCGCGATTGAGAGTGAAATAACCATAATTAGAGGCTAGGTCCTTTAATTTAAGAGAGAGGGGGGGGTGGATAGGACGATGTTGGACTATCGGGGAAGGGGGTTAACCCAGGATTATAGAGTAAGCGGCCGACCATTAGTTCAGGGATATTCCTTTCCTCCCATGCCGAGCTACCTGGGCTTCTGGGCCTATGCTATTATGTTGACTAACCATGGATAAGTCCGATTCCCCCACCGTATCTAAAATGGGGGAGACTGAGATGAGCTCATCCGGTCTAGCT
>WOFL01000188.1:0-25941 GCA_012978445.1 Dipteryx alata
GAGTACCACTAGCTTTCGTGTTGGAGCACACCTCATAGTAGCTCATTGGTTGCTTTTTGATGCTCATACTAGAGCGCTACCTTGGCCACACTGGAGTACCACTAGAGCATAAGCTCTTGATTATGCTATTTTAGCTCTTTTTTCTTTCACCCTTGATTAACTTAGCCTGAACAAAATCAAATCAAAACTTTAGTAATATGTAAAACATCTAAAATTAAAGCTAAAAATGAAATAAAAGTAACAATATTACTTTATTTACAACTATGTAAAACTTAACTATTAAACTAGATAACCTAAGTAAACAAACTTAGAAACTGACCCAAAAACTAAGTAAAAAGCACGTAAATTAGAAAGTTATCAAGACTACCCTTATTTTGGCCAAATTTCATCATCTTGACCACTTTTCTAATTTTTTAAGATTTTTATTTTACCATTCAATGTCGTTTTATTGTAGTTTTCATATTGTGTGGGCCTGATAATTTTTAAAATTTATTTGATAGGGTATTAGTTCATTTTTTTTACTATTTTTACCATTTACTTTGTAATTTTGTATTTTGAGTCTTTTGTATCCCTTTTAGCTTTTTGCTACATGACTAGGACTTTTAGTGCAAATAATCTACTTAACTTTGATCCTAAAATTGAAAGAACATTGCACTTACTGAATAGGACTAAAAAAAGATTATTTGATACCCCTACTTGTTCAAGTAATTTAGAAGATCTAGTAGCTTACATGAACAATAGAACTTTAAAGGAGTTAGCTACTCCCAATGTCACTTGTTAGCCATTATCTAGTACCCTGCCTTAAATGTTGACTTTGAGTTTAAACTTGGACTAATCCATTTGTTGCCTAAGTTTTATGGCCTTGCAAGTGAGGATTCACACAAGCACTTCAAAAAGTTTGATAAATTAATATTTTAATATATAATTAACCCTCATATTTAGTAATTTAGGGCTCTAATATACTTAATTGATTAATATTAGATAATTTTTATTACATTGGGCCAATTTTGGGCTAAATGAATTTTTCTAATATTCTTGGGCCTCTAATATTGTCTCAATTTTTTCATTATAACTTGGGTTACAGACCTCTAAAAATTATAAACTTTACATTGAAAGAAAGCTAAGAGAAAGTCCTACAACTTTGGCATAGGGCCCAGGAGCTAATTTGGATGTTTGGTTAGCTAAATTGGGCGTTGAAGTCAAATTAGACACATTGTTATGGGATCTTAAATATATTGGAGTAATTGGGCCATATCTCCCTCAATTTAAGTCCAAATCTAGTGAAACCAAAGCCTATGGAAAGCTAAGAGATAAAGACATGAAACTAACTTAGAGGTAACTCTAGAATTGCAAAAATTAGGGTAGTTTTATTAGGGCAAATAGAGGGCTATGCGACACATACTTTGAAGGGCAATAGCTTCATTCTATTTTCGTTTCTTCTTCTTCATCTTCTATTTCCTTTCATTTTCTTTTATTTTTCCATGTTTTATCTTCCAAATAATGGAAGGCTAAATCCTTTTTGATCATTTAAAGACTCAAGGATAGTTGAATTTGGCTAAAGATCTAGTACTTTATAGATTTGAGTTTTTAATTATGTTTTCTTTTCCTTTTTCTACCTTGATTTTAATTTTTGCATAAATGGTGATAATTGTTTATATAAATTTAAATTTGAGGCTGTTCAATGAAGTTTTAATTGATTAATTTTAATTTTGTTATTGAAAGACTTGAAACTAATTTGCAAATTTGTGATTTAAGGTTGATATAATTTTTGTTTTGAAACTAGCATTAGTCATTAAATTTACATGATTGCATGTAATTCCTTAATTGAATAGTGGTTGAATTCTAGATAATCATCTAATAGAGAATTAGAGATTGAATGTGGAGATCTTAGTTCAATCTTAATTAGCCATAGAATTGGAAATTTTATCCAATTTGTGATTAATGACAGATAAATTTAATTGTTCTAAAAGTACTTGGGTTAATTGCGTTTTACCTTTGATTTTCTTAATTCATTTACCTTGATCACTTTATTTACTTTCTGTTATCTATTTGAAATCCCTAATTTCTCATTTAATTCATTAAATTGCATCTAAGATCCTTAAGAGACAATTCAGGTTGTTTTCTGATATTGCAAATTATTTTAACACTCGGTTTAATTTGGTTAGATTCAACAGTCCATGTCAAATTTTGACACCATTGCTAGGAACCATTAGATGCTAATTAAACATAGTTAGTTTTAATTTTGATTATGAACCCTTTTTTTTCTCCATTTTGGTCACTTTTAGTTGTTTTTAGGCAAAAGTTGTACAAATAAACAATGTCTGATTAGGTTAAAATTTGGTTGAGTGATAGAAAAAAATGTGGAGATCAAAAGTCACACTTTTAGTGTGAGATCACCCTTGTTTTGGCCAAATTTCATTGTTTTCACCACTTTTCTAATTTTTAAGTATTTTTAATTTATCATTATGTGTCATTTTAGTGTAGTTTTTGCATGGTAGTGGTCTGGTAATTTTTAAAATTCATTTAATAGAGTATTAGTAGATTTCTGATGCTATTTTTACCATTTGCTTAATACTTTTGTGTTTTGAGTTTCTGTGTCCCTTTAACTCTCTTATTGTGTGACTAGGTCCTCTAACACAAATAACTTACTTGATCTTAATCTTGAAATTGAAAGAACTTTGCGCTTGCTAAAGAGCACTAGGAAAAGATTATTTGATAATTCTACTTACCTTAATAGTTCAATAGATACAATGGCTAACATAAAATAATAGGACTTTAAAAGAGTTATCTACTCTTGATATTATACACCAATCATTATGCATTCAATATCCTGATTTGGATGTTGACTTTGAGTTTAAATATGAACTTATCCATTTGCTACTTAGATTTCATGGTCCTGCAGGTAAGGACCCACATAAGCACTTGAAGGAGTTACATGTGGTATGCTCAACCATGAAACCATAGGGTGTTGATGAAGATTAGATAAAGCTCAAAGCCTTTCTTTTCTCTCTCTCTCTCTTTCTCTGATGCTGCCAAGGACTGGTTGTATTATCTTCCTACTGGATTTGTGCAGAGCTGGACTAAAATGAAGCGAATGTTCTTGAAAAATTTCTTCCCTACATCCAAAGTTGTTGCCATTAGGAAGGATATTGTGGCATTCAATAGATGACGGTGGAGACTTTGCATGAATATTGGGAGAGGTTTAAGAAGCTTTGTGCAAGTAGCTTGCATCATCAAATCAGTGATCAACTACTGATCATGTATTTCAATAAGGGACTAGTGTTGATGGACTGAAACATGATAAATGTTGCCAATGAAAGTGCCTTAAGGGATAAGACCCTATTAGCTACCAAAGAGCTAATTGCAAACATGGCTACTAATTCTTAATAGGTTGGCACCAGATAAATCATGTCTACCAGTGGAGTTCACAGTGTTCAAGCTTCCTTTATTGACCAACAGAAAATGGAACACAGATTAGATGAGTTAACATTTCTAGTTAGGTAGTTGGCTATGAGATAATAGTAGTTAGTTATGCATGAGCCAACTAAGGTATGGAGCGAGTTAACCTCTCTAATTAGGTAGTTGGCTATAAGACAACAGTAGTTAGTTATGCATGAGCCAACTAAGGTATGGAGCATTTGTGCCTATCCTTCCTATCCCACATATGCATCCCCTATATTGCAAGATAATGATTCAATTATTACAGTTGGTATTTTTCTTGAAAAGCTATAGTACCAGCAGTAGTAGTATAATCCCTACTTCAACACTTACACTCTTGGTTAGAAGGATTATCCTAATTTAAGATATAGGAGTACAATGTTGCAGCCACTACACCAGCAGTAAGCAAGGCAACAGTAATATCAGTAGTTTAGGCAAAATAAGCAGGCATTTCAGCAGCCTATGCAGCAAGCTCAACCTGTAACTAAATCTAGACCTTCAATGGAGGAGTTGGTAAAGCAGATAGCAACAAATAACCTTTAATTCCAGTAGAGGATAGAAACCACAATTTAGAACCTGTATACTCTGATTGGACAATTAGCTTTGTCATTAAATCAGGTACAATTTTAAGGTTCTAGCTAGCTCTTCTTATAGACAATTTTCAATCCAAAAGAGAATGCTAATGTTATTAACTTTAGATTTGGAAAGCAGTTGCCAAAGCAAATTAGGTAGTGTCCACTAGAGGATCATGATCAAGAGTCATAGAGAGACTCAGAAGGAAATTGTAAGGGAGATTCAGAAGGTGCATCTAAGAGCAGTCCATCTGAGAAGTAACACTGATGAGGAATAGATGTGAACCAACAAGAAGAAGTAGATGCTATAATGCCTCTTCCATTCTTAGAGTGATATCTTTAGACCAAGAAGCTTGCAATAGAAGCGCAAGAGAGGGAGCTCCTGGAGACATTTAGAAAGGTCAAGGTCAATATTTTATTCCTCAATGCAATCAAACAGATTTCAAAATATATAAAGTTTATGAAGGAGCTGTGCACTAGCAAAAGAAGATTGAAAGGAAATGAAAGGATAAGCATATGAACAAATATGTCAGCACTTATCCAACCTTTACCTCAAAAGTGCAAGGACTCGAAGACTTTGACCAGTCCTTGTATAATTGCGAATTACAAATTTGATAATGCTATACTAGATCTAGATGCTTTCATTAATGTTATGCCTATATTTGTTTATAATTCACTTGGACTTGGCCCTTTAAATTCTATATATGTAGTAATTCAGTTCGAGAAGTAATGCTTATTTGGCTAGGGTGATAGAGGATATGCTAGTCAGAGTTAACAAGTTGCTATTTCCTGCTGATTTTTACATATTGGAGATAGAGGGAGAATCTTCGAGTAGTAAGGCCCTGATCATACTTGGAAGGCCAATGTTGAAGATTGCTTGAGCAAAGATTGATGTGTATGTTAGGATGCTATTTATGGAGTTTAGTGATGACATCGTGCAATTTAACATTTTTGATACTATGAAGCATCCTATAGAAGAGCACTCAGTCTTGCACATAGATATCATCTCCAATGTGGTTGAGGATAGATTCTTTAACTCTTTTGCTAATCTTTGTGCTGATTTCCCTAATTTTCTTGATTTTGTAGATCCTATTAACTATTATAAGTGTGTTGATGTTAAGTCATGTAGCATTTGTGTTGAGCTTTCTAGGGTTTTGATTGATAATGATTTTGCTTTACCTTTTGATTTTACTTCTGTTGATTCTATTTTTGTTGATTTTATTTCTATTGATTTTGTCTTCACTAATATTGTTTCTTTCGATGTTAATGAGGTTTGTGTAGAACATGCAGATATCCAATCTATAGAGTTAGTCATTCTAATAAGATTACTGTCATCAGTTATGCAATGACCACAATTAGAGTTAAAGCCTTTACCAGATCATCTTAAGTATGCATATTTGGGAGATAATGAACAGCTTTCGATAATAGTGGCAAAAATATTTCAAACTAATTAAGAGGAGACGTTGCTATATATTCTGAGATAATATAAGGAAGTGATTGGATGAACTTTTGCTGACATTCTTAGCATTAGCCCCTCTATGAGCATACATCACATACTGCTAGAGGAAGGAGTTAAACTGGTAAGGCAACCCTAGAGAAGACTAATGCATGTATGCTAAAAGGTGTGTAGATTACACCTTGTGGTACTAGCAAGTACACTAAGTTGCAATCAAGTAACATAGAGTAAGTATAGTATCATTCCTATGAGGATAATTGTCATGCACCAAAACATTTTAATTAGGATTCAAGTTAGACAATCATAATAAAGAGTGTGTGGGTACAGGAAATTCAAGAACGATTAAAACTAAACAAATCACAATTAATAAGGATTAGAATGCAAGTCAGAAGGTGGCTATGGTATCTAGATTTCATCCAATTACTAGTTTAAAACTAAACCCTTCAATGGTTATTAACCCTTAGTCCATGTTAACAATGCCTTTTCTAATTAAATTGGTTGTCCAATGGTCATGGATGTAATCTAATTTAAAAGAAAGACAATAGCTCTATGGATCCTTTTAACGATCACATAATTCGCATTTATCCTTGGCCTAGTTTTTGCTTAAATTATGGTACATGCTATAAGTTGTTAATCTTTACAAATCATATGGTCAATATCATTGTAAAGTAACAAATCAATCAAATGGTAATCAGGCATTCAAAGGCATTAAGAACAAAAGTATATACTCAATTAAAATAAAAGATAATCCTAATACAATAATCTAAAAGTATCAAAATATAGTAAATAGGCTATATCCTAGCCCTAGCCTAGAGGAATTTAGCTCATCATTACAAAAATAGAACAAAATAAAAGAAAAGAAAGAGGAAGAAAGGAGTTAGGGCTCATCGGGTTGAAGGATTGCAGAAATAGGGTTAAGATCCTTTTAATTCTTGATTTTCAATAGCCCATCCACCTAAAAATTCTTTTATTTGATGTTCTCTAGCCTTATTTGTAGTCTAATAGTCTTTTTCTTTCTATTTCGTGACCTAGGGTAACCTCCTTTCTATTTAAGTTCCTAGACTACATATTTAAGAAGGGTTTAAATAGCAGGTCTTTATCATTACACTAGAGCGCTATTGGCTTTTGCGCTGGAGTGTGCCATACAATAGCTCATTGTTCGCTTTCTAGTGCTTGCACTAGAGTGCCACTTGGTTTGCACTAGAGTGACATTATGAAATTTCAGGATTTTGGTCTTTATCTTATGCACTAGAGCATGGCTCTTTTGGCACTGGAGCATAAGCTCTTAGTTATACTATTTTAGCTCTTTTGCAATCGTTAATCAACTTGGCCTAGACAAAAGTAAATCAAAAATATAATTAATATTTAAAATAACTAAAATCAAAGCTAAGAAAACAATAAAACTAAATAAGCTAATTTGTTTACAACTATGTAAAACTAAGCTATCAAACTAAACAACTTAAGCAAATAAACATAAGAAACTACTCCAAAAACTAAGTAAAAATCACTTAAATTGAAAGGTTATCATACCCTCTAACTTAAGCTTTTCCTTGTCCTCAAGCAAAACCAAAAAAAAAAAGAAACCAAATTAAAAAAAAAACAAAATCAGTAACTAAGTCCAGTTCACTAGTTATTGCCAATGCTCATACACCTCATACACTGCTCTTTTCTTTATTGAATCATATGACCATTCAAAAATGTAAGTACATTACAAAGGAAAAGAGCCAAGTGTGTGTGTATGTAATTAGCAAAACTAATCATTGATTCAAGTGATACTGATGCAATTTTTAAGTAAGGGCAAAACATCACAAAGTTTGCAAGCATCCTTCTCTATTTCAACATAAATAACATCTAGCCAAAGATCAATAAAACTTTTTTCAACTTGTAACGCCAGGCCAAGGGTAAAGGTATGATTAAAAACTCATTTTGGCTTATTACCCTTAACTTGAGGAACCTTTGTTATTTCTACCTTCTTGGAACATCCCCCCACTTAGTTACTTTGCAACTATTTTGTTTTTCTTTGACCTTGCATTTTGAACTAATTTTCTTTTTATTCTTTTTCATGGCTAAGAGATTCATAATAGAGTTTGTTCCTTCCTCTCCCTTTGAAAGCATTTTTGGCTTTTTCCTTTTTTCTTTCTCTTTTATTTTTTTATTTGTTCTTTTGAACTAGGGGTCATTCCCTCTTTGATGAATATACAGCTAAGGGCTTGAGAGCAATAGGTTCAAAACTGGGTGTGAAGGAAAAAGAATTTGGCTTCATATGTAGGTTAGCTAAGAAAACAATCCATTAAGCTCAAAAGGAATGACTAGGAGTATCAATTCTTTGGGTTGGCTTTATGGCTCATTAGTGGTTCTCAAAGATGGCCTAAATAATTTCTAAAGCTAAAATGTACTTTTATCTATTTCAAAAAGAACTTAACAAACAAATTGATGCATTTCTCAAATTAAATAAAGCATTCAACTATGAATATCATCAATTCACAATTTTAACATTCACAAAAGTAAATATGCATCTAAATTAGTTATGTCCAATATAATCTTGAATGATAAGAGAATGCTCAATATTCAAATTTAAAATGCTAGCTCCTAATGAATTAAAATAAACAACTACTCATTATATCATTGAGATGAGACAAAAGCAAAAGTAAGAAAAACTAGAACAAAGTTAAAATATTTTTAGGTTTTTTAATTTTTTTATTCTTAAAGGAATTGAAAATGAAACTCTAAAATAATATTGAAAATGAAAAAAAAATGGAATAATATTCATTACAAATAATGGAAATGTCATACAATTGTAAAATAACAAGATGAAAATATAAACAATTATGTGCACCCTATACAACTTCCTATCCCATAACTTAGCCTAAACATTGTCCTCGATGTTTACAAATAATACATAAAAGGATAGGAATGACACTCCCTAGCCACTCAAAATAGGTCTTTATCGCCTGTGCTGTTGGAGGATGCAACAGCTTCTTCTTTGTCTCCACCTTCCTCCCCATCAGTTGCAGAAGCTAGCTCCATAGGTTCACTAGTAGGCCCTTCCACATGCTCCTTCTTCTCTGGCTCTAGTGCATGTAATGCCAGGTCCCCCTCCTCAAGTGTAGGTAGGAGCTCCAATGCATTTGGTGCAAACTATGCTTTAATAATAGACTTAAGAATCTGCATATCTCTGTGAATGGTGGTGTATTACCTGGTAGTCTTGTTCAAGAGTCTGAACTAGGTCACCTTGATCTAGTAGACCTTCTCTCAAATCTAATCAAGCTCCTTACCTACTGTAGCTAGTGTACGTATTGGTGCACTCAAGCTAGCAATTGCCTTTACTAGTGGTGCAAATGGTGCTACTAATGGCTCTGTTTCCTACTCCTTTGGTTCTTGCCTCCTGCTGTTGCTTCTTCTCCCCCTCGTTAGTATGAGCTTGGCTACTTTATTATTGATAACGAGCTTATAGGGTGTCTGATAACTCTCTGATTTAAGTTGTTTTTAGCTTAGTTTTAGGGTTAGTTTATAGGTTCTTGCATATAGTTTGCATGGTATTATAGTATAGTTTTACATAGTTGCATATAGATTTGCATATTCAATTTTATTACATATTTAGTTAAGGTTTTGGTATTTTATAGTATTTATATTGTGTGTTACTTTTGTCCAGGATAATTCGATCAAAGAGGATCAAAGAAGAGTCAAAATAGTAGAACCAAAAGCTCATGCTCTAGCACCAAGAATGTCATACAACAGCACAGAATATAGAGGAAAACATCCTGAAATTATGTAGGGAACGCTATAGCGTAACCCCAGGTGGCGCTCTAGCGCAAGGCAAAGAGAGTGACCATGTGGTTTTTGTCAAGCGTGCTACAGTGTAAGAACCAGTGGCACTCTAGTGTAGCCACATAAATCTGCTATAAATAGACCTTTTGACATACATTCCAAAGAGGAGAGGTCCAGGATAGAAGGGAGGCAACCTTAGATTATGAAATACACAGATCTTGAAGGTTAGATAGAAGCGGAGGCCGAAATTTATCAAACAAAGGGACTTTTGGGAAGATCAGCTCATGGAATTCATGGATCCAGAGGAGATTATCTCAATTGCTACAGTTTCTCAACCTGATGAACCCTAATCCTTCTACATCTCCTTCTTCTGTGTTGTTTTATGATTCTACTACTATGTATAGCTAAATTCCTCAATGTTAGGGCTAGGACGTAGTTTAGTTTATGATGTTTTGGTACTTTGAACCATTATATTTAGGATTTTTCTACAACTGATTTGAGTATATGTTATTATGCTTAATGCTATTGAATGTTTGATTACCATTCAATTGATGTATTGGATTGCAATGAATTGAGCATAGGATTTGCATGACTTAGCAACTCATAACATATACCGTAATTTGTATACATTCAATTCAATGATGGATACCAATTATATGGTCGATAAAAGGAATCTTGAGCTTTAATATTTCTTTTTGAATTTGATTGTCATGTGACACTTGTATAATTGAATTAATTAGAAAGAGAGTTGTAACCTATGGAGGCCGACCATTGTAGGGTTTCTTGACCATCGATTAATTAAGAATAGACTAATCCCTAAAGGTTTATAAATCATTAAACTTTCAATCAAGTTATACTGTATCCATGATCATTGGACAAGGTCCTTAATTAGAAAGAGTGTTATCAATCTATATTACAGTTTGTTAACCATTGGATGAACTTTGAATATCAACTAAATGTTTTAATTATCAAAACTAGTAAACTAAATGAATTCTGATTGTCCTAGCCACCTTCTGCACTTGATTCACAACTCACTTGCAATTACATTATGTTCTTTTATTGTTCTTTTAAATTCTTAGCAGACATATTAGACCTTACAATTGTCTAACTTGAATCTTAGTTAGCATATTTTGATGCTTGTCATAATCTTCATGAGAATGATACTTAACTCACTCTTTATTACTTGATTGCAACCGAGTAGACTTACTTGACTGCAATTACTGCATAAAACCAACACTATAGAATATTTGTGTGAAAACACACATATCATGTTTTTGGCACCATTGTCAGGGATTGGTTGCCAACATCAATACTAACTAACTAGATTTTTTATTGGACTTTTCTTTACTGTTTCTCTATTTTACTGTTTCTTTTTGTTTTGTTTGTTTTATTTTCAATACAGTTCTTTATAGTCTTACTTATTCTTGTTTCTATTCTCAATTGTTTTAAATTTGTTATTCTTTTGGCTTATTTCAGTGTATGCCCAGAAAAGGAGTTCATGAATTGATTGAAGCTGACCCTGAAGTTGAAAGAACTCTTTCAAGGTGAAGAAGAGAAAGGAGAGTAGAAGAACAGAATCCAATAAGAGCTGAACTAAGAACTCCAATGGCTAATATAAGAGAAATCGATTAAAATAACACTGGACAACAAAGGACTATGTGGGATTACATGGTCCTGACGCTTGAAGGCTATAATACTAGTATTGTCTGACCATCGGTAGAAGCCAATAATATTAAGATCAAGACATCAATGATCCAGATGCTCCAGCAGAATTGCCAGTTTGGAGGTCTACCTAGTAAAGATTTGAATGGCCATATCGCCAGCTTTTTGGAGATATGTGATTTGTTTCAGATCAATGGGCAAGTGATAATGCAATAAGAATGCGGCTTTTTCCCTTTTTCTTGAGGGATAAAGCAAAGGCATGGTTGAAGTTTCAGTCATAAGGAACTTTAACCACGTAGGATATGGTGGCACAAAAATTCCTATCAAAATATTTTCCATCGGTGAAGTCGGCAAAGATGAGAAATAATATTACCTCCTTCACACAATTGGAAGGAGAATCCTTCTATAAAGCCTGGGAGCGATATAAGGATATGTTGAGAAGATGTCTCCATCATAGATTACCACTGTGGTGTTGAATCAAACATTTTATAACGGTTTGTTATTGAATTCTCAATTGATGATGGATGTAGCAACTAGAGGCTTACTCAATTACAAGACACCAGAGGAGTCTTATAACCTCTTGGAAATGATGGCCAGCAACAATTACATGAGCCTAAGTGAAGGGTTACAGCCTAGGAGAGGAGTAATGGAAGTCGATACAATGAACTCCCTTATAGCACAGGCCAAAGCACTGTCCATGCAAAACGCTGCCATCCAGAGACATTTGGAAATGAATACTGCTTAACAATTTGCATAAGTTTTAGCTTGTGATTTTTGTGGAGGGAATTATGCTAATGGTGGCTATAACCCAGAATTCCAGATTTCCTTATAAGAAGAACAAGTTAATTACACAGGGAATGCTCTGAGAAATAACCCTTACTCTAACACCTACAATCCTAGTTGGAGGAATCATCCAAACTTCTCTTGGAGCAACCAAAATCAAAATGTGCAGATGCAATCATTTAATCAACAATTCAACTAGTAATCTCAAGAGAAGAAGTCAAATCTTGAGGACACCTTGAGCAAATTCATGGCTCAAACTTTTTCGTACATTGAGAAAGCTGAGAATGAATTCAAGAACTATAAGGCAATGTTCCAGAATTAAGAGACATTAATTCGAAATATTAAGAACCAGCTAGGTTAAATCTCAAGACAATTGGCTGAGAAACTTCAAGGTTCATTGCCCAATGACACTATTCCCAACCTAAGAGAACATATAAAAGCAATTACCTTGAGGAGCAGAAAGCAATTGGTTGAACTGGAATTCAAACAGCAACAACTGTAGAAGGAAGAGCAAGGATCTACTTCTAACAATGTAGAGGCGTCCTCATTGACCGAGAAGAGACATGAAATCCCTATGAAGCATGACACAGGAAAGGAATAGGAAGTAGAGGCTGAGGAAAACTCTCCATCTTCCACTGTATATGACCTGCCATTATCGTATCCTCAACGGTTAAAGCAAACAAGGCAAGAGAGAAAGGAGAATCAATTCTCCAAGTTCCTGAAAATTTTCAAAAAGCTGTGAATCAACATCCCATTTGCCGAGGCTTTGGAGCAAATACCCAGCTATGCAAGATTCATGAAGGAGATCCTAACATATAAAAAGAGATTAAAAGACAACAAAACAATGATGCTTACAGAGGAATGTAGTGCCATTTTGCAAAATAAGTTACTTCCGAAATTAAAGGATCCAGGGAGTTTTACTGTCCCTTGCACTAATGGTGATATTTATTTTTATAAAGCTCTCCGTAATCTTGGTGCTAGTATAAATCTCATGCCTTTCTCGATTTTCAGGAAGCTAGGAATTGGAGAGGTGAAAGTAACTATGGTTTCACTCCAGCTAACAGATACTCAATAAAGCATCCAAGGGGTATTGTAAATGATGTACTAGTAAAAGTTGACAAGCTTATATTTCCTATGGATTTTATTGTCCTGGACATGAAAGAAGATCGAGAGGCTCCTTTGATCCTTGGAAGACCATTTCTAGCCACTAGGGAAGCCGTTATAGATGTCCAGCAAGGAAAACTGGAGTTAAGCATTGAAGAGGATAAGGTGACGTTCAAGGTGTTCAATTCAGTCAAGTTACTTACAGAAATGGAAACCTGCAATAGTATGGACACTGTCATAGACAAATTGGTTACTGAAGTTCTTGAAGCAAGGGTAGCCAACTTGTCTTTAGAAAATCACATGCCAAATTCCACATTAGTTAAAATTAATGTAGCAATACCAAAACCAGCTTCTCATGCAACAACAATAGCAGAAACAAGCCTTGCAAGCTAGAAAGCCCCCAAGTCAAAAACAAAGAAAACAAAGAAAATCATTTTTCAAGAAAAAGAGAAAGAACCAAAGAAAAAAGAAAAGAAGAGTCTATATGTGGGCCAATAAGTTATGTGAAAAAATTCAAAACTCAAACTCTTCCCAAGCAAGAGCAAGTCTAGGTGGTCTGGACCTTATATAATTACTGAGTTATTGTCATTTGGAGCTGTTGAGATTCAACACCCAGCAAGGGGTAAATTGAAGGTCATCGAAAACAAGTTAAAGAGCTATAATGGAAACAGCTCCTCTAATGGCAGTACCATATTATTATTCAAGCCACCCTAACTTTGGAGAATATTGTCCAGCTTAAGGATATAAAACAAAAGCCCTTCTTGGGAGACAACCTAATTTTTCTATTGATTTCTTACTTTTCAAATTTTATAGTTTGGAAGTTTATTTGAGTTGTTGTGTTTTGATGTTTATTCTAGAGTCTTTTTCATGATTTTTGATTTTGTGATGTAGGTCCCAAATGAAAATTTCAAGTACAATTAAAGTGGTGAATATTAGAAATTAAATAGGTAAAATTATTTGTCATGCTATAGTGCCAACCTAATGGCGCTACAGCATGACCAAAGGGCGAAGCTAGAGCTTGTCTAGGCCAAGCACGCTACAATGTTAAAAAAGGTCACTCTACAGCGTGCGATATAGAGGGGAATTAAGTTTTGTGTGCTAGAGCGTAGGCTTACTTGCGCTAAAGCGTAGCAATGTAATCTTCTAGAAACTGAAAAATTCCAGTTATGCTACAGCGTGAGGTGGGGTTACGCTACAATGCTACCTACTATTTTTCAGTTCTAGGCAATTTTCTAGTTGTGCTATAGCGTGAGCTCCTCGCGCACTATAAAGCACGAGGCAGAGATCGCACATATAAAAGGGAAACCCTCATTCGCACTACAGCTCAAACCTTGCGCTCTAGCATACCGACCCTTTGTCTTCCATTCTCCTTTGATTTTCCTTCAAATTTCACAATTTCTTCCACATATTTCACTCCCAAACACTAAAATTGACCCATCCTTTGTATTTTACCTAATTTCTACCGATTAAAACCACCCAAATCACCCATAATCCTAGTTTTAGAACCCTAGAGTTTGGCTTGAGTGTAGGGACCCATTCTCCCTAATTTTTTATTAATTCTTGATTTGATTCATCCTTCCCTCACCCATTTTACATAGATTCGAATCTCATGGGTCTGAAACGAGCATGTTCTGATCACCCCTCCACATTGAAAGCTCGAGGTTCATCGAGCAAGGCTCTGGCACCACCTCTAGAGCCCCAGATAGTGCCATCACCACCACTACCATGAGCTTATGCATCTACGAGACCTGTCTGAGCTTTGAGATGGCTGTGAGAGTTAGATGCCAAGTGGTTTAAGGCCAAGAGATGCCAGAAGGCATATTATGACTACATGTGGAGGCAGGACGTAGTCGTAAAGCGAGGAATCAAATTCGTCACCTCTTAGTTCGAGGAGTCTATTGTAGAGCTTCAAAGGTGGGGTTGGATGCGGCTATGCAAGACATCACCGGCTGGCTGTATTAAGCTTGTTAGGGAGTTCTACTCGAACCTCTAGACACAGACCAAAGGCTGGGTGTTTTTGAGAGGCCGGGAGCTAGACTTCAGCCTTACAATGATAAACACGTATTACAGCTCCCTAGACCTAGAGAATGATCAGCTACAGCAACTGTTAGAGTGTGGAGTAGGCTTGGTAGAGATGCTTCACACGATAGCATATGAGGGGTTCAACTGGGACTACTACCTGTCTAACCTAACTACACCTCGCTACCTGAGGAATGAGTACTTGAACCCTTATGCATGAATCTGGTTCCACATCCTGATTAACCAGTTCATGCTAGTGACATACATAAGCGAGATCAGCAAAGATTGATGCATCCTCATCTATTGCCTACTAATTGGCCATACAATTAACATCGTGCATATGATCAACAACCATATGCTCAGGTTGGTCAACAGCAAGTATAAGTTTGGCTTTCCTTCTCTTATCACTGAGTTAGCTCAAAGCAAAGGGATCATGATAGATGAGCAGGAATTCATGACACCCTACAAGCCCACTAGGAACGATGAAGTGGCAAAGGTCATCCTGATTCGGAGAGAGAAGAGGAGCAGGCATCAAAACTTGCCACTACAGCAGCAACAGCCAGCATAGCCACCTCAGCTACACCCTACACTACTAGCAGAAGGACCCTGCACATCATAGGCACTGAGGCATACTTTAGCTATGTAAGGTGATCAACTTAATTTCTTGGAGGAGAAGGTTCGTCAGATCAGAGCGAACCAGACACGCCTTTCTAAAAAGGCGACATGACAATATATGACCATCTGCTATAATATGAGGATCCTCGAGTTATCAATTTGGGCTCAGATGGCACCAGATGCCCTCAAGCTCCTACCAAATATAGAGGACTAAGATCCTAACTTATATGCCTTGGAGGAGGAGGGCGGGAGACCAGCAGCAGAGCTTGTTGGAAAACCAGAGGGACTTACTGCACCTACGGGAGAGGATGACAATAATGATGATGATGACGAGGGCAACAGAGTGGCAGCAACAGAGGGTGACACATCCTCAAGCACTTATAACGAGGATTACTTCTGAGGGAGTCCCATTCCACCCTATTATGCATAATGTCCAACATTGAGGACAATATTGAGTCTAGATTGGAGGGTAAGAGTGTTAGATGCGTTATACCTATACTTAGATCATTTTGTATATAAATATTATTTCCATTTTAGTGCATTATCTTCTTTTACTCCTTTACTTTTAGTTCTTTCTTTTCAGCCATATATATATAACTATTTTTGCCTAAGTTTTAGTTTTTCTAGTTTGTTGCTTATGTTTTATTCCAATGAAATAATGAATTGCTTTCAATCTTAACTCTTAAGTAACTTGCAATGAGGTGGGGTTGCGCTACAGCGCAACCCACTGTTCTTTAGTTCTAGGTAATTTTCTAGTCATACTACAGCATAACCCCCTCGCGTGCTATAGCATGCAAGGCAGAGAATATGCCTATAAGAGGGAAACCCTCATTCACGCTACAGCTTAAACCCTGCACTCCAGCATACCGACACCCTATCTTTCATTCTCCTTTGATTTTACTTCAAATTTCAATGTTTCTTCCATGGATTTCACTCCCAAACACCAAAACTGACCCATTCTTTGCATTTCATCCAATTTCTACCAATTAAAACCACCTAAATCATACAAAATCCCAGTTCTAGAACCCTAGGGTTCGGTTTGAGTATGGTTTCTCCAATTTTTCATTGATTCCTGATTTAATTCATCAGTCCCTCACCTATTTTACATAGATTCTAATCTTATGGGGCCGAAACGAGCACGTTTCGATTGCCCCTCCACATTGAGAGCTCAAGGTTCATCGAGCAGGGCTTCTACACCGCCTTCAAAACCCCAAATAGTGCCACCGCCACCACCACTATAAGCTTATGCATCTGCGAGACCTATTTGAGGTCCAAGACGCCATGAGAGTTGGATGCCATGCGGTTTGAGGTTGAGAGATGCCAGAAGGCATATTATGACTATATATGGAGGTAGGATGTAGTTATAGAGTAAGGAATCTGATTCGTCACCTTACAGTTTGAGGAGTACATTGTGAAGCGTCAGCAGAGGGGATGGATGCAGCTGTGCGAGACACTACTGGCTAGTTGTATTGAGTTTGTTAAGGAGTTCTACTCAAACCTCTAGACACAGACCAGAGGCCAAGTGTTTTTGAGAGGCCGAGAGCTAGACTTCAGACCTACAGTGATAAACCGTATCATGGCTTCTTAGAACTAGAGAATGATCAGCTACAGTAGCTGTTGGAGGGTGGAGTAGACTTGGTAGAGGTGCTTCACACGATAGCATATGAGGGGTTCAATGGGGACTACTACTCGTCCGACCTGACTATACCTTGCCACCTGAGGAATGAGCACTTGAACCTTTATGCATGAATCTAGTTCCATATCCTGATTAATTGGTTCATGCTAATGACACACACGAGCGAGATCAGCAAAGATCGGTGCATCCTTATCTATTGCCTGCTAACTAGCCATATGATCAACTTCGGGCATATGATCTATAGCCATTTGCTCAGGTTGGTCAATGACAAGTATAAGCTGGGCTTTCCTTCTCTCATCAGTGAGTTACTTCATCGCAGAGGGATCATGATAAGTAAGCAGGAATTTATGACACCCTACGAGCCCATTGTGAATGATGAAGTGGCGAAAGTCATCCTAACTCATAGAGAGAGGAGGAGAAGCATCAAGGCCAGCCACCATTGCAGTAACAGCCAACACAGCCACATTAGCTGCACCCTGCACCACTAGCAGAGTGACCCTTCACATCACAGGCACTGAGGCATACTTCAGCTACACAAGGTGACCAACTTAGCTTCTTAGAGGAGGAGATTTTCCTGATCAAAGCAAACCAGACGGGCCTCTCCAACAAGGTGACACGATAGTATATAGCCATCTATCATAATATGAGGATCCTTGAGTCGTTGATTTGAGCTTAGATGGCACCAGATGCCTTCTAGCTCTTACCAAACATAGAATACCAGGATTCTAACTTACATGCCTCAAAGGAGGTAGGCGGGAAACCAGTAGCAGAGCCTGCTGGCGAACTAGAGGGACCTGCTACACCTACTGGAGTGGAAGACGATGATAATGACGATAACGAGGGCAGTAGAGTGACAACAGCAGAAGGTGACGCATCCCCGAACACTGACGACAAGGATTACTTCTAAAGGAGTCCCGTTCCATCCTATTATGCGTAATGTCCAACATTGAGAACAATGTTGAGTCTAGGTTAGAAGGTAGGAGCATAGGATGCGTCATTCATGTACTTAGATCATTTTGTACCTTAGGATTTAGTTTAGTTTGCTTTAGTCTTTATTGTATTGATTTTCCTTTTATTATCATTGTATCAGTTTTATATATATTTATATATTATTTCCATTTTAGTGCATTATCTTCTTATTTTACTCCTTTACTTTTAGTTATTTCTTTTTAGCCATATATATATATATAAAACTATTTTTACCTAAGTTTTAGTTTTTCTAGTTTGTTGCTTATATCTCATTCCAATGATATAATGAATTGCTTTCTATCTTAACTCTTAAGTAACTTACAATTTGAAGTTGAACTTTGAGTATTCTCTTGTATGTACATGATTATATTGGAAATGACCAAGTTAGATGCACACTTACATATATAAATTTTAAAACTGTGAATTGATGATATTCATGCTTGAATGTTGTATTTAGTCTGAGACATGTATTGTTTTGTTTGCTAAGTTTCTTTTAAAATAAGATATAAGTGTATTTCAGCCTTAGAAATGATTTAGGCCATCTTTGAAGAACCATAGTTGAGCTATAAAGCCTACCTACCGTATCATTATCCTGATTCACCCACTTTGAGCTTAATGGCCTGTTTTTCTAAATTAACCCACATATGCAGCTATATTCTTATTCTTTCTTGACTACTCTTGAACCTATTACCCTTAAGCCTTTAGCTATTTATTAATTTATAAAAGAAGGCATGACCACAGTTCAAGAAGAAAAGAAATGAAAAGAAAAAGAAGAAAGAAAAGAAGAAAATAAGTAGAGAAAGAAAAGGAAGAAAAAGAAAAAGTTAAGAATGGTTTCAAAGGATAGAAAGGAGCAAACTCCATTCTGAATCTCTTACCCATGAAAAGAAAAAGAAAATGTGTTCGATGGGTGAAAATCAAGAAAAATAGAATAGTTGCAATGCAACTAAGTTGGGGGGTATCCTTAGAAGATACAAATAGTAAAGGTTTCTCAAGTTGAGGGTAATTAAGCTAAAATGTCCTATTTCATCACACCTTTTACCCTTGACCTAACATTACAAATTGTATAAAGTCCTATTGATCTTTAGCTAAGTGTTACTTATATTGAAATAGGAAGGAATGTATGCAAACTTTGCAATGTTTTTCCTCTTATTAAACACTATATTAGTATGACTTGAATCAATAATCAGTTTTACCATTCACAATAGACACACACTTGGCTCTTTTCCTTTTTAATATGCTTGCACTTTTGAATAATCATATGATTCAACTGAGAATTGCAGGTAGCTTCTGTGATAAGTTGAACAATAATGTATGAGGTACATGAACATAGACAATAACTAGTGACTGAACTTAGTTGTTGATTTTACTTTTATTTTTTAACTCACTTGTTTTCATGTTTTGTTTTGCAGAGGACAAGCAAAAGCTTAAGTCAGGGGTTATGATAACTCTCTGATTTAAGTGGTTTTTAGCTTAGTTTTGGGGCTAGTTTATAAGTTCTTACATATAGTTTGCATGATATTATAGTATAGTTTTGTATAGTTGCATATAGATTTGCATATTCAGTTTTATTACATATTTAGCTTAGTTTTTGGTATTTTATAGTATTTATATTGTGTGTTGCTTTTAGCCAGGATGATTTGATCAAAGAGGATCTCAAAGAAGTGTCAAAATAGTAGAACCAAATGCTCACGCTCTAGCGCCAAGGATGTCACATTACAGTGCAGAACATAAAGGAGAACATCCTAAAATTATGTAGGGCGCGCTACAGTGCGACCCCAGGAGGTGCTCTAGCGTGAGGTATAGAGAGTGACCATATGGTTTTTGTTATGTGCACTATAGCGTAGGAACCAGTGGTGCTCCAGTGCAGCCATGTAGATCTACAATAAATAGACCTTTTGACGTGTATTCCAAAGAAGAGAGGTCCTAGACAGAAGAGAGGCAACCCTTGCCACAAAATACACAAATCTTAAAGGTTAGATAGAAGCGGAGGCTGGAATTTATCGAACGAAGGGACTTTTAGGAAAATCGACTCTTGGAATTCATAGATTCATAGGAGATTATCTCAATTACTGTAGTTTCTTAACCCGATGAACCCTAATCCTTCTTCATCTCTTTCTTTTGTTCTTCAAATAACACGGCATGGTCAGGTTGGTGTTGTAATAAACCCAATTGCTACCCAGGTAAGTGATCGAGTCTTTCACTTTAGCTAGGTCAAGTGCTCCCTTTATAATCTACAAAAATTCATCATTTGGGAGGTTTGACGAGCAATAATATTTGATAATTGCAGCTGGATTGAAGTCAACCTCTTGACTCCACAGAAATACTTGACCTCCAGTTTGAGTTTAGAGGTTCAAGTAGAATTCTTGAATAAGTTCAATATAGTTGGGTGAAGGTGTATCTCTCTGGCATAGTCATCCCCCCCTTTGAAGTCCCACCACGTACTCCTCGAATTGGGAAGTGACGAATTTAATGCCTCACTCAACCACCATATAATGCTTCCATATATAGTCATAATAGGACTTCTGGCACCGTTCAGCCTTGAATTTGGTTCAATCAAGCTCAAGAGGTGATCTTGGAAGCCAAACAAGTCACACTGAGGCTAATTTCTATGGTAGAGGTGGTGGTGGTGCTAGTTGGAGTTGGAATTAGTGCTTGACTCAGAGAATCATGAACCCTAAATGTAGATACATGTTCCGCTCAAGCTCGTTCCAATCTCATAGCTATAGAGAGTGATTGAATGCTCTAAAGGAAAGATAAATATGCGAAGAAATCAAGGAAGATTGCCCCAAGATACTCAAACACCCAAAATTGGACCGTAGGTTGTGCAATGAGTAGTTTTAAGTGATTTGAGCAAATTGACTGGTTAAAAATTGGGAAAAATGATTACTACATCGGTTTGAGTGTTTAGAAGTGAGATTTGTGATTAGAATGGTGAAATTTAGGAAGAAATGGAGTAGGTAAGTGAAAATGGGAGTTTGGGGCTAGAGCGGGTTGGTTGTGAGGATAGAGCGCATGGAGTTCCCATTATATAGTCGCGTGTTCTGGCTTATGCACTTTAACACAAACCCTTGTCAAGTTGTAGTGTGACTAGAAATTCTCAAGAAAATAAAGAACAAGAAGTCACATTAAAGGACCCTTATGTATAGAGGAATTTGATAAATTAATAGTTTAATATATAATTAAACCTCATATTTAGTGATTTAAGACCTTTATGTGCTTAATTGATTGATATTAGACAATTTTTATTACATAAGATCAATTTTGGACTAAATGAATTTTTTTAGCATTATTGGGCCTTTAACACTTTTGGTTTTTCTACCATAACTTGGGCTACTGACCTCTAAAAGTTATAAAATTTATATTGTAGGAAAGCTAAGAGGAATTTCTACAACTTTGATGAAGGGTCCAAGAGCTTATTTAGATGTTGTTTGGCCAAATTAGGTGTCAAAGTCAGATTAAGTGTGTTGTCATGGGATCCTAAATATGTTAGAGTAATTAGGTCATATCCCCCTCAATTCAAGTCCAAATTAAGTGAAACTAATGCCTGTAGAAAGGTAAGAGATAGAGATGAAACTAAGCTAGAGATAGCTCTAGAATTCTAGAAAATAGGGTAGTTTTATTAGGGTAAATAGAAGGCTACACAACATACATCCTGTAGGGTAGCAGCTTTATTCTATTTTCATTTCTTCTTCTTCCTCTTCTGTTTTCATTCAGTTTCTTTTATTTTTCTATGTTTTACCTTCCAAACAATGGAAGACTAAACCTTTTATGATTAATCCAAGACTCAAGGATAGTTGAATTTGGCCGAAGATCCAGTACTTTATAGATTTAAGCTTTTAGTTCTGTTTTTTCTCCTTTTTTTGCCTTGATTTTAATTTTGCATGGATGGTGATAATTATTTGTGCAAATTTGAATTTGAGCCTATTCAATGAAGTTTTAATTGATTGATTATAATTTCATTGTTGAAGGATTTGAAACTAATTTGCAGATTTGTGATTTAGGGTTTGATATAATTTTGGTTTTGGAACTAGTATTAATCATTGAATTTATGCGATTGCACGTAATTTTTTGATTAAATGGTGGTTGAATTCTAAATGATCATCTAGTAGAAAATTAGGAATTGAATGTAGAGACCTCAATTCAATCTCAAACAACCATATAATTGGGAATTCCATCTGATTTGTGATCGATGACAGACAAATTTAATTATTCCAAGAGTACTTAGGCTGATTATATTTTACCTTTGATTTTCTTAATTTGCTTACCTTGATCGCTTTATTTACTTTCTATTATCTGTAATCCATAAGTTTCCATTCAATTGATTAAATTACATCTAAGATCCTTAAAAGATTATTCGAGTTATTTCCTTATATTACAAATTATTTTAACACTGAGTTTAATTTGGTTAGATTCAAAAGTCCACATCAAAGTTCCATATGATATGCTCGGCCATAAAGCTGTAGGGTATTGTTGAAGATCAAATTAAGTTGAGAGCCTTTCCATTCTTTTTGTCTGATACCACCAAGATTGGTTGTATTACCTTCCTCCTAGATTTGTGCAGTACTTGAACGTCATGAAGAGAATGTTCTTAGAAACATTCTTCCCTGCATCTAGAGCTACTGCCATCAGGAAAGTCATTTATGGCATAAAACAAATGACAAGTGAAACTATGCATTAGTATTAGGAAAGGTTTAAGAAGCTATGTGCAAGCTGTCCTCATCATCAGATCAGTGACCAATTGCTTATTATGTATTTTTATAAGGGATTACTATCAATGGATCAAAACATGATAGATACTACTAGCGAAGTTGCCTTGGTGGTAAGACTCCACTTGTTGCTAAAGAGTTTATTGTAAACATGGCTACTAATTCTCAACAATTTGACACCAGATAGATTATATCCACTAGTAGAGTGCATAGTGATCAAGCTTCCTATGCAAATCAATAAAGAATAGAGTACATATCCAGTAAACTGACCTCTCTAGTTAGGTAGTTAGTGATAGGATAGTACCAGTCAATTGTACACGAACTAGGTAGGGTATGTGATGTTTGTGCCTATCCTTCTCATCCCACAAATGTATGCCTTACATTGCAAGAGAATGCTTCATTTGCTGTAGCTAGTGTCTTTCTTGGAAAACCACAATATCAGCAGCAACAATACAATCCCTACTCAAACATTTACAATTCTAATTGGAGGGAACATTCTAATCTTAGATATAGGAATGTTGCTTAGTAGCCACTATACCACAACAAGCAAGGCAATAGCCATTCCAACAGTTTAAGCGAAACAAGTAACAATTTCAACAGCCTATGTAGCAACATGTAACCTAACCTGGTCCTTTGTTGGAGGAATTAGTGAAGTAGATGGTAGCAAATACTTATAGTTCCAATAAAGAACAAAAGCCACAATTCAAAATCTTCAAGCTCAAATTAGTCAGTTGGTTTCATCCTTAAACCAAGTACAATCCCAAGGTTTTGGCTAGCTCCCTTTACAGATAATTCCCAATCCAAAGGGAAATGTATGTTCCATTACCTTTAGGTCTTACAAGCAATTGTATGAGTGGACCATGCTATAACCACTAGAGAAGAATGATTTGAAGGAAAGAAGCATTAAAAAGAAAGGCTGTGCAGAAAGTCTAGATGATACACCACCTAAGAGTAGTGCATTAAAGAAGTGGCACCAATTAAAAAAAAGATATGAAGCAGCAAGAAGAAGTAGACCCTATAGTGCCTCTTCTATTCCCATAGAAGTACCTCCAAATGAAGAAGCTAGTTATGGAAGTGCAAAAGAAGGAGCTCTTAGAGACCTTTATAAAAGTGGAAGTTAACATCCTACTTTTGGATGCAATCAAGCTGATTTCCAAGTACGTAAAGTTTTTGAAGGAGCCATACACAAACAAGAAGAGATTGAAAGGCAATAAAAGGATAAATATGGGAAGTTATGTATCAACATTCATCCAGCCCTTCCGTAAAAGTACAAGAATCCAAGGACTTTTACTATTTCTTAGATAATTGAAAATTATATATTTAAAAATGCCATACTAGATTTAGATGCTTTTATTAATGTTATGCTTACATTCGTTTATAATTCACTTAGATGTGGACCTTTAAATTCCATAAGTATAGTGATTTAGTTAGCAAATAGAGGTAGTGCCAATCTTGTTAGGGTGATAGAGAATGTGCTAGTCAGACTAAACGAGTTAATCTTCCCCATTGATTTTTATATCTTGGAGATGGAAGGAGAATTCTTAAGCAATAAGGCCCTAATCATACTTGGGAGACGATTCCTGAAGACTACTTAGACCAAAATCGATATGCATGCTAAGACTTTATCCATAGAGTTTGGAGATGACATTGTTTGATTCAAAATTCTTAATGATATGAAGCATTCCATGGAGGAGCACTCAGTTTTGCAAGTTGATATCATTTTTTATTTGGTTGAGGATATATTCTCTAATTCATATGCCAACCTATATGCTGAATTTCTTGATATTTCTAATTTTGTTAATTCTATTAATTGTTATGAGTATAATGATGAATCATACAGTGTTTGTGTTGAGCTGTCTAAGATTTTAATTGATGATGATTCTGTTTTCATTGATTCTGTTTCCATTGATCTTACTCTTTTTGATGCTTATGGTAATTATGTAGATTTTGTAGAGATTCAATTTGTAGAGTTAACCTCTCTAACAAAATTGCTTCCATTCTTTATATAGCCACCAAAATTGGAGTTGAAGCCTTTACTAGACCATCTAAAGTATGCATTTTTGAAAGATAATAAGCAACTTCTTGTGATAGTGGCTAAAAAACTCCAAATTGATCGAGAAGAGAGGCTGTTGCAGATTCTGAGATAGCATAAGGAAGCAATTGGATGGATGCTTGCTAATATTCTTAGCATTAGTCCCTCCATATGCATGTAGAGGATACTGCCTAAAGAAGGAGCTAAATCAATGAGGCAACCCCAGAGGAGGCTAAATCTATTCATTCTAGAAATGGTGAAGAAGAAAGTGACCAAGCTACTGTAAGTTGAGATTATATACCCAATTTATGACAGTTAATAGGTGAGCTCAATATAAGTGGTCCCAAAGAAATCTGGAGTCACAGTAATGGTCAATCATAAGAATGAATTCATCCCTACTAAAGTGTAAAAAAGCTAAAAAGTGTGCGTTAATTATCAGAAGCTCAACAAAGCCACTAGGAAAGATTATTATCCCCCGCCCTTCACTGATCAAATGTTAGAGAGACTAATAGGAAAGTTTCATTACTGCTTCTTGCATGGCTACACTATTACTTCTAGATTCATATTGCTCTAGAAGATCAAGAAGAGATAACCTTTACATGTCCCTTTGGCACCTTTGCTTATCGGTGGATGTCATTCGGCCTTTGCAATGCTTCTGGTACCTTCCAGCAGTGCATGGTAAGTAATTTCTGTTTTTAATTTTTAGAAGAGTGCATAGAGTTACTCATAGATGACTTTACTATACATGGGTTTTCTTTTGATACATGTTTGGATGGCTTGGCTAGGGTATTATATAGGTGCATAGAGATTAACCGAATTTTAAATTTTGAGAAATGTCATTTTATGGTAGAACAAGGCATTGTCTTAGGCCATGTAGTCTTTAGCGAGGGTATTAAAGTAGATCCTACTAAAGTCGGTGTCATTTCTATTTTGCCTTACCCTGTATATGTGTGGGAGGTAAGGCAAAATAGCTAAAGAGTTTGTGTTAATTATCAGAAGCTCAACGAAGCCACTAGGAAAGATTATTATCCCCTGCCCTTCATTGATCAAATGTTAGAGAGACTAGTAGGAAAGTTTCATTACTGCTTCTTGCATGGCTATACTATTACTTCTAGATTCATATTGCTCTAGAAGATCAAGAAGAGATAACCTTTACATGTCCCTTTGGCACCTTTGCT
>WOFL01000189.1:0-19891 GCA_012978445.1 Dipteryx alata
TAGACAACGAAGAAAGCACGTTGGTCTCAAAAACAGAAAGAAGAAAGCATATGGAAATAAATTATAAAGTTAATATCGACTAATGTATTTATAACATAAATTCAAATGGTTGCTGCCATTTCCTATTCATAATAAATATCTAAAGGCATACAAATTAAGAAAAGACAAATTTAGTTTTAGTTATTACAAATTTTTTAATTATTTTATCATTAATCAATTTATAACAATTAATTACTCTCTATTTTATTTTATACTATTTTATTATTAATAACTTATTCCATTTTATAAGAGTAGAGTTATAAAAAAAATTATTTAATACTTCATTGATTTTTAAGAAACACACTTAGTATGAATCAAAAAAATTTTTCTAACAAGATACTTATTATGAATTGGAAGGAATATATTATTAATGTAAATCTTTTTATATTATCATTGAATTATTTATTAATATATTATTAAAAATTGATTATTATAATAATGACATGAAAAAGTTGAACTATTATTAATACATGATTAGATATTGTTGTAAAAATTTTATACTAATAATAAATTAAATTAAAACACACATCATTCTAACATTTTAAATTACATTATTCTCACATTTTAATGAGAAATAATTTTTTATTTTGATTATAAAAATTTCTATAACAATTTATATTTTCATTTTACAGTGAATGTAATGCCCTAAACTAAACCATTTCAAATATACCAATCTTTGAATCTCTTGTTAAGGAGAAATTATTTCAAATATTTAAACTATTAAGTGAAAGTATATAAATAATTTTATATTTCTAACATACATTCTCATGTAATAACCTACTAAGCTTGAAACGTGTAAAATACATCTCCCTATTTTACCTTATGTTGAAATTTAATTTAATTATAAAAAATAAAAATAACAAAAATTGAACTTTTGATCACATATTGAACTTTTAATTACTTAGATAGAGAGGTTCTAATGTCATATCATAGATCAACTATCTAAAAAATTTAAACTATCAAGTAAAAGTATATGAATAATTTCTAATATCTATCCTTATAATTTTTTTTTCTAATAATCCATCTATTTATAATATATAAAGCTTATGCTCAAGGCTATGGTGTTGTCACATCAATATCAATTAACTCTACCATAGTGCCATCTTATACAATTTGATTAGTTGTCTTTTCTTCCATGCTTTTATTCTTCTCTTCCTGTCACAACAACCCCCCGTAATCAGTATTCAAATTGTCCTTCTGTTATAATTTGTTGAGCTATTACATTTATATGCATTTACATTTATAGGCCATTACAATTTGCATTAAAACTTTCAAATGTTTGCAACGTAAATTTACTACATCAGCTGACCTTCACCATAGGACTCTTTTTGTAAGGGAAAGAAATTGATGCATCTCAAAAGCACTTCAGGCTCTTGACATTGCTCTACGCAAACTATCCACCACCAGTACTTCATACTGTACTTCATTTGTTTTTCCAGTCTAAGATTTTTTTTTTTTTGGCTATCAGTTGAAAAGATATAATAGAGCAATATTCAATATAAGCTTTATCACATTTTGTGCTACTAGAAAGTGGGCATGATTTCTATCATAGTATTCGTCCCACCTAGATGAGAATGTCTCTTAACATCGGTATGAAACATCATACTATCAGTTTATATCTAATGACAGCAAAATCAACTAGCTTGTCATTCTTAAATTTTTAGTTTATAGAAGATGTATGTATAATACTATAATTCTCTCAGTACTTTATATCCCCTGCTTTAGAATTAAATCAGTTATGATATTTTTTTATTCTTGATAATTCAAGGCCAATTTTAAATTGGAATAGCAAGCAACATTTTGAGGTAAGCCTTAGATGTTTGTCGTGAATGGTTTCGAGCTGGCATTACTTTGAGCAACGTATAGGTTTCCTTGCCTATCATATAATTAATTATCCTTTTGTTTTTCCTCATAAGTTTTTTTTTGTTCTCCTTAAATCAAAGGCAATAGGCTCAAAACATTTTGCTTGTGGGAATCTCATCTAATGTTGCCTCATTTCATTTCATCTCATCTCATTCTATTTATCAAAAAGTATCCATATAACATACTACCGGCTTCTTTGGCAGCTTTATAGTCTTGTTTGCATTCACAAGCCTGTGGCATCACCTATTAAGCCTCTACCACCATTGCTCGTACCTACTTTTCGTAGATTGCCAAAAAATTATGTATTCAAAAGGCAGTTTATAGTAGACATACCTATACGTACTATGCTTATCTTTTATAGCAGTTTGTAATTTTATGGGAATGGTTGCACACGGATCTTAGTACTTTTTATTATTTATTTGTCTTTGTAGTTAATAAGAAAATTACTAATGTTAGCCTTGCTGCTTACGTGTTAGATGTCAAAAGGAAAACATTTATTCTAATAAGTTAATCGTTATGCAACTTTCTCAAAATTCAAATTTGATACGTGATATCTAGTATTGGTCACTTGTATATTTTAATTTAGAAATTGTTAATTTGTAGGCTAACATGGGTTAATGTGCAATGTTAAAAGTGGGAACATGTTTTAAAAGTGTTGCAATAGGAGCAAGTAGGAGAAGAAGATATGTTTGTAGTTACACAATATCTTGATCTACAAATGCCTTTTAAAAGGTTTTGAAAAGCAGCAGATCCTTACTGGCACTGGCATAGATACTTTTTATTTTATTATTGTATTGTAAACCTTTTAACTATTAGCACTCATATCTATTCAGTTTTGGATATATATATATGTGTAATTAGTAAAAGTTGTATTCTTTTAAGAAATTTTCTGACAAATAGCAATGTAAGAAATTAGAACAGGTTCTTATTTGAGTTTTCCATAGCCGCAACAAAAATTCTCTTCATTTTATCATTTATGTTATAAAAAATTAACTGTCGATAGATAATTAATTAAATTACACTTTTTTTTATTTTAGCTACAATTAAAAAAATATTGATAAATTAGAAATGAGATTTTTCTTTGTCTTATACATGTTTTAATTTGTCAATTGGCAGAAAGTGTATCTTCCACTTTCAATATATATGAACTTAATATAGAATGCATATTTTACTTTCATGATTTCAAGTATTTTAATGATGTTTGATCATTATCATATATAATAAATTGAAGAACATTCATGCCATTTGTTTAGTATAAAATATATTCAAAGTAAAACTTGCATCAATTTAAAAAATATTATCAAATCACTCACAAAAAGCACGGATTTATATCTAGTTTATTATTATTCCTATATTTTGACATATCTAAGTGATTAACATGCAACCTTGTCCTTAGCAAGTGCAAAAGTTTAGCCCAGAAAAATGCATTATGTGTATTGTTATAAGTTTTCATAGATATCAAAAAATAAAGTTGTGATTTGCTGGCAATTGTAAGTCAACTCATGTTGTAACTGCTTAGACTTTTTCATGATGCAAATAAAGATAATGACCGACTCATATTTAGGGAGAGACTTTAAGTCTCTTCCTATCTAAGTGAGCCTTTAGACAACTACTTAACAAAACAAAACAAAATTTATGAATTTCTACAAAAATTTGGGTAGTATCTCTTGTGAAAATATGATATCCCAAAGTACAACTAGAATACCAGAAATCTTATTTTAGCTAAATAAATCATAATCATAATATTGGAAATAACTTAGTCTAATATCCAACTTACTTAGACAATGGATGAAACATGATAAAATCAAGTGGCACAAAACATAGGGACCTCAAAAAGATAACCAAAATATAACAAACGAATAAGTATATATATGCAGATCCTACTTGTAAATAATTGAGCAACTTTAAGAGTCAAAAAGGCCTAAGACATAATATTCAAATCCAAAGGAAAAAAATACAAGCAAAATATACCTATTAAGACAAGCGTGGACTCACCAACCAAAACCTTTAACTTCTCAAAGGCGAATCTACACTCAAAAAAAAAAGGAGTGAACTAAAATATCTCAGTAAATAAGTAACATCTACTATAGTGAAATAGTACAAGTAGATGAGTGAACTTTTTGTAATAAACAATCTTAAATATTGATAATGGACAAATTTCCAATCAAATACAACAACAATGTTTTTATAATTTATCAAATAAAAAAGTTCAAAAAATACTCGTCCCAAGACTTCTTATAAATTTAACAATAAAGTGGTAGTAACAATGTAAATAGCCATATGAAAAGATAAATCGATAAGAAATAATTTAACACAATATTTATAATATAAAACAAGAGAAATGAATAGTTTAAAAGTTTCAAAACTTATAAAAATAGTATAGTCAATATTAGTCACTCATAACTGAAGGCAAACTCAATACTTTGGGGTCATACAATTCTCTTCTTTAAAGCAAAATTACTATCAAATTTTCTACAAATGATATAACATAATAAAATAATCATAACCATGAACCAATTCGTTCAATTAATAGGACTACTAGTAATCCACAATTTAAAATCCTAGTTTCTACGTTAAAAGCCCTAAATAGTGACTTGGGAATACTCAAAATTTCAAAACATAGGCACTTGAAATTACAACTAAAAGATCAAAAAAGGAAGAAGTTTCTGTATTTGTTTGCAATTGCTCCCCAAATCGGACACCACCTCACAGTAGGACTCCCCGCAAAGTGAAAGGAGTTGCAAGGCAAGGACAAGGGAAAAGGCTACACTCTAAAAGCTTGAAAAGTTGGTTGAAAATAGAGAAGAAATGAAGTACAAGGGAGGTAAGGAAGATGAAGTATTGTAGGGAGTTCTTTTCCGTATTCTGATCATGAAAGTCATGTTGGTTATGGGGAACGGGGTTTAGTTCTAAAGATCGTTTAGATTCTAAAATTTAAAATCACTAGAATTTAAGAAAAATAAAATTATTAAATCTAAAATTCAAAATAAAATCCATAAAATTATTCAAAATGAAACTTGTCAAATTCCAAAAATTGATCAAAATCAAATCCTTAAAATTATTCCCAAAAAAAAAAATCCTTCAACTACTTCTCCGTTATTAAATTATGCCTATGTTATTCTCCTTCACTTAAGAGAAAACCCAGTATCAAGTTATGTTGGACATCAAGGTATATTGGATTATCTAAAGAATGAAATTGGTAAATATCTACCATATTAAATGTTTTGGAAAGTCCTATGGTGTCTTGAAGATCCACAACATGTGCCTTATGATTACTAGTAAATTTTCACGTCAACTTACTTTATCTACCATCTTATTATATATTTACTCCAATCTTATGCCTCAGTTTGAAAAGAAACTGATGCAAAATCAAAGAGTACCTAGCATGCACGTCCTTACTAATACACTCCTAACTAATCAAATTCTTCAATGCATTATGATTCGACAATGCTAAAACAGGAATATAACAAACTCTCTTTTAATATGATAAAATTAGTTATTACTTAGTTGCTCTACTACTATTTCTCCTTCTCTAAGTATTCCTTAATATGCATTATAATAGGATGCAAAATGTTTCTCATGAGTGCTAAACTGTCAAGTACTTATGGCATCATATCATTGAATTCATCTACTACTGGCTTTGTTGCCTTTGGAATCTCCACCCCCTTTTTAACTCTCTTCAATCGTTAGCACCTGTTTCACAATCAAGGCATGTACCCTATTTGATTCCTTGACAACTATCTCCTTATATTGGTCCTAACCCTACTATAGCCTTTCAAAGAATAATATGGTCTCTCTTTTTCCTACAACATCAATGTAGCTCTCAAAGTAATATTTCATGCTTTAGAGTTCTTAATAACTACATTCCTATTATCTTTCTAATAATTGGCCTAGACCTTCTAGATATTTAGCAACCTACTACTACTTCTGTCTCTCTCAAGTTATTCTTACTCGTCAACTTCACAAGTTCTATAGTATAGTAGTGTATAGCTGTCGGCCTGGCTCAAAAGAGAGTGTTCAATTAATACTATCATATAGCTCATGTTGTCAAAGATCAGTTGTTTCTATTGTTTTTCATTAGTTTGTATGTCAAAACACAATTCTCTGATAAAAATATATCATGTGTATTAGTTTTTATACTTTAACTGTGAAAACTTTAAAAAGGATAATGAGATGGTTAAAAAATAATACACATATTATGTTTTTATCAGAGAACTACTTCAAGTATATAAGGAATTGTATCTATATTTTGTCTAAAAGAAAATTACATATGTATGCAAGTTTTGTATTAGAACCTAGTGACTTACAAGCGAAAATTTTATGAAATTCTTTTTGATAAGTTTATCGCTCCCATATATTTGAATATTGGTCATAGTTGATGCACATGATTATTATTGTTATTTTTTAATGCAACTAAATGCACTTTGATATTGTTCATAATTATTAGTTAGAACTGATGTGTGGACAAGATAACAAAATGTTAATATTGTTTCATATAAAATAATTTTATTAAGTTTTGATTTGCTCTTGATAGTTGATTTATTTTATTTTATTTTATTTTCCAATAGGATGGAAAGGTCAAAGATATTTAAAGAATTTATGTGCATCTATAGCATTTTCTACATTGAAGCATATGTATAGCAATTTATTGCTATTCATTTTAATCCCATATTTTACAATAAGATATAAAATTTATACTTATTTGTTTCATAATTAAATTACCATATTAGTAAATTAATTGCTAGATTTTATGGGTTATAAAGTTGGAGTGTTAACAATTTTCTTAAAAATTTATTTCGAATTCTTTTATTAGAGTAAATGATTAAATAAATTTACTCTATGTTGTCCTAATTGTTATGTTTCTGTTAATGCTTTTAAAATAAAAGGTGTACATAACTATTTGTTGGAACAAGTAATTTTGCTATATATTTTATACCACTTGATATTTTTTATTAATGGATTTTTTTGTTAATTTTTTGATAATGTAAATTTTGTTCTAACACTGAAAATTTTGGAAACCAATGAATAATGTTAACTTTGCGGGATTTTCATGTGAAACATTGGTATACTTGTGTTGGTAGATTTACATATTTTGATATTGATAGAGGATGAAAAAAACATTTATTTGATATGATTTATGTATTTGAAAATTTAACATAAAGTATGTCACTATTTTAATTAGACTATGTTATATAAATTAAATATAGTATGAATCTTGGCATTAGTGGGAGGATTTTGATTTTAGTCCCTAATTCATTTCAGGCACGATAATGAGTAAAATCATTTATTTTGTGAATTTGAAAATTTCTATTTAAGGGTCAATTTTGGAAAGATTTATAAGAACCTGGATATTAAAATTTTACCATCTAAGTCATTTGAATATATCACAAAAAAATTTTAGTACCTATGTTTATATTAAGTTTCACATGTTTGACATACAATTATATTTTTGTAGCAATCCATACAAGGGACAATAAATTTTTCAAACTTATTACTTTTAAAAGGATTTGATAAATTCATGTGAACTATGTTTTCTATTTGATAAGATAATTTAGAAGGATATGAACTTGTTTGTTATGACATGATTTATAGTGATTATTTCGGTGTTCAATATTTATTGGATATATTTTATTTTAAGAAAAAATATCTGTGTAGATGCTTATGAAAATAATTTTCAATATTATTGAGAAATTTTGAGGTTACA
Organism: Dipteryx alata; assembly: GCA_012978445.1. Lineage (NCBI taxonomy): Eukaryota > Viridiplantae > Streptophyta > Magnoliopsida > Fabales > Fabaceae > Dipteryx > Dipteryx alata. Next base: position 7,607 of record WOFL01000189.1, read on the forward strand.
TCTTCTGAATCACTTAAATGATGTAAAACCTTTTAATTTGATATCTATATTAGTTAGCTATCGAAACAATGTCCTTTTTTATTATTACGCAAGCAACCGATGTTATATGTATTTGATAGTTCCACACATCTTGTGCACATTATGTTTGTAAAGACATGTAGAGATAATTTATTTTGAATCATTGAAAACTCTTATGATTGGGTTGCCTTTGAGCACTTGTTTGAAGTTTTGTGATTCTACAAATGCTATATTTAGAAACATTGTAAGCAAATCACATTAATAATTAATTTGATTTATTGAAGTCTATTCATAATATTTAAAGCATTTATGATGTATGTGTAACTAAGTTTTATTTCTCAAACTTCCTTGAAAGCAAATTAGACATATGTTGGCATTTTGTTGTTTTTTGATATACTTGATTAGTGGGAGTTATATTGAGATAAATACTCCAATCATGTTATCATGAACTAACACTTACTGCTTCAATGGGAATATATGATAAAAGACATATTTTATTTAATATCTTACTTTGTAATTTATGTATTATATCATATTATTGAGAGTTGTTTTGTAATTGATATTTCCTAACAAATTTTAAATATGTCTCTTGTGTTTTGAATGGTGGTTTTCTTTCTTTCTTTCTTTTTTCTTTTTGTCTTTTATACGCTTATGTATCTATAGCTTCTTTTAAAGCAAGCTTGTTTTCTCCTACTTGTGTTGTAAATATCCATGTTTGAGAGAAATTGAATGACTAATAAGAAAACAATGCATCTTATGGATCAATATTAAGTGTTGTTTGCTTTCCTATACTACCAAACTAACACTTATGTTGATGACATGATACTGTGTTTGTAACCAGAGAAATGAGTTGTGCCAGTAAATGATTAATAACTACCACGATTCAGTATAGTTAGCACTATTGTATAGAGTCATATCAAAGGTGTTGTTTATGGATCATATGATATTAAAATTATGGCAATGTACTAAGTTTTCTTTAGCTATGCAGCCCTAGAATCATTTTTCAAACAAAATGTTTTCAAAATTGAAATCACAATTAATTTTGCCTAAATAGGGGAATGTTGAAATTTTTTTCATGTAAGCTGCAATTAATTGTAATGTTTTGTTTATAAAAATTGGGTTGACGATATGATCTAGTTTTAGACAAGTACGATAAGCTCAATGTTTATATTAATCCATCTTATTAAGTTAGTGTATTTAGGTGGCAATTGTATAGACCCAATATAATTAATAGCTTATTAGGATTGTTCCATAATAATGCCTGGGAAGCCTGTTAGGGTCACAAATATGTGGCTGGTCCCTCGCCTACTTCCACGAGACAGTCATATGTGACTTGTTCTATCGTTAGCTGCCTATTTCAAAGAGGTAGGTAGGAAGAAGAATCTAGTCAAAGGATGTTCACTTGAGCACATAATCATAATCATAGAATTCTAGTATATGCAGTATACTTATGCTTTTATAATCTTTTATGTTCTAGTATCTTGTAATTCATATAACGCATATTGTTATTAAGATTTTAAATTTTATAGATTTGAGTTGCTTCTGTGAGTTCTTGCTGCCTTTTCTGGATTTGGTCGAATTTTTTTTTGGATCTACGGACTTCTAAGTTGATGTACTTTTCTAAGCTGGCCTTCAAGTTGTCGAGGTCCAATTAATGGTGGCTTTTGGTCAACAAGGTGGCAAAAGATCCTAGTTTAACCCCACTATGATAAGGTGCATAGGCACTAATTTGTCGAGGTCTTAAATCTGGAGAGCTTTTGCATTGATCCAAGTCATAAAGTCCCTAAGGGATTCATCTTTCCCTTGCTTCTAATTCATCAGAGTGATTGAGGTCTTTGGCTACATCTTGCTAGCAATGAAATGTCGAAGCAATTTTGAAGCGAGCTCCAAGAACTCGTTGATGGATCGAGATTCTAAGGAGCAAAACCACTTCAGCGCTACCCTTTTCAAGGTGGCTGGGAAAACTCAGAACGTAAGAGAATATGTGGTCCAAGAGGTCAACAGCACTGCTGTGCTGAAGGTGCCTATGTGTTCCTGCGGGTCCATCTTAAAATTTCAGGCTATTTGATACTTTGAACCCCTTTGAAAGGCCAACTCGCATAATGAAGTCGAAGTAGGGGTGATGGATGGTAAAAGGATTAACTTGCCTCTAAGAGAGTTCGGATACCCCGGACTGCTAGTAATTATGTTTTCTAGCTTTTTTTCAGTTTTGTCTTGATACGTGAAATCTTGGTTCTCAACCATATTTTATCTATTGGGTGCTCTATTTAACTTATATTTGCACTTATTTTGCACCGTGATGAGATCCACAAGCGCCTGAAAGTCTGGATACAGTGTGGTAGGTCTTCTGTTAGGGTTAGGTTGTATCACAGTGAGATCCGAATGCATCTCCTTATTCTGATTTTTGGGCATAGAGTTCTCCATGACTCACAAGTAGAGGTCGTTCTAGATTCTGTCTTCTGGTGTGAGCTATAGTAGCGGGACGGGTAAGAGTCTTCTCATAGATGATACTAATGTTCTGGAGAAAAAGAGATGGGAGAAGTCCGTACTTGTTTACTTGCTGGCGATAGAATGGATAATCCCTGGTGCATCCGACAAGCCGGAGGTGGCGTCCCTTCAAAAGGGACTCTGACGCTAAGTTATTAGGGAAGCACAACAAAGTGATATACTAATTTTTCTTGCGGCTTAGAGAGCAATTTAGCATGAGAAAAATTTAGAGAAAGTCAGGGATGGCCTAACGAAATCTCTAAATCTAGCCTTGATGTTACCTTAGGAGTTGAACATATCATAGGCATGCGCAGGGCCGTACGAAACACAGAGACCATCATAGAAAGAGATTCAGCGCGCACACATGTCCTATATCCATACACAGTGCTCCAGCTACCAACTACGGCGTTACTTAGCAACACGCGTTATTTTATTGTATAAACGATAATATAGACTGAAGGTGATGGTGACAAATATAAAAAATAAATATCAACTTGTTACAGCTTTTTATTTTTATTTCACTTGCACCTAAAGTTGACCCCAATATATTTTAATTTACTTGCACACTTATTTGAATCTCAAACTAATCCAAGCATAATAACAATTAAAATTACTAAGGAAACATCTTAGAAAAAGAAATTTCTTACTAAAATATTATGAATTATTTATTCCTTCAATTCATAGAAATTTTCAAGCTCGAGAGTTCTTCATTTTCTGACTAAAATGTAATTGACATTTTTTGAAACTGCAAGATAGGAGGAACCATCCTCATTCCACGCTGTTTCTGCCCTGTACTTGAGTTCCTTAACCCTATCCCTCGTTGCACATCCTTCTTTGTCCTCCTTCCTCATTATCTTCCCTTTTGCTTTCGCTAACTCCTTCCTTCCCACCACCTTGGTAGATACTGGCACCTCTACACGAACAGCGATGCCAGTCTCCATAGCTAGAATTGTAGCGGTCATCCTTTGCTCTGCAAACAGTGGCCATCCAACCATTGGCACCCCACATGAAGCACTTTCTTGGACTGAGTTCCATCCACAGTGAGATAAAAACCCTCCGATAGAAGGGTGCTTCAAAATATCAAACTTTGGTGCCCATTCCATGATCAAAATCCCCGTGTTTTGTATTCTTTACAGTTCATCTGGCCAAGAACTTGATTGTTGAAACTCAGAAACACCATAAGTAGATTGAGCTTCATTCCCACCTGCTGTGAGATAATGGTCACTTCCAGCTTTTGTGGTAGGTTTGCGAACCGACCAAACAAATTTTTTCTCACTCAACTCAAATCCCAAAGCCATCTCTTTCATCTGCTCGTATGTCATTGAGGTTCCGCTCCCAAATGATACATAAATCAGAGACTCTTCATCTTGCTTGTCTAACCAATCAAGAACATAACTTCTTTTCTCCTCAACATTTTGTGATGTTTGCCTTATCAATGGCCCAATCGGGTATACGGGTACCTTAGTGATTTGTCCATTGCTGAGTGCTGCCAGTGTCCTAGGCTCTAGGTCATGAAATGTGTTCACAAATCCCATCAGCCATTGTTAACCTCTCACAAAAGCGAAGGTATTCGTGATACTGTTGGTGAGTCCTGTCCGGCAATGGGTCGAACCAATCACCAGGATGTATGCGCTTGCAACCTGGGATTGGGATAGGATTGTTTTGCTGGGTATATTGCCCTTGTATCTCTTTATCAACTGGTGATGTCAACCAGAGCAGTGATGTCAACTGGTGGGAGTTGGATGATATCAAAGAGGTTTTCTTTCATGGCTGACTGTAAAACCTGGGCTTCTGCTTGGCTTGCTACGGTGTTTTTGATAGATGCAAGAAAGAAGGTCACTGTGGGAATGATTTGGCGAGTGACAAGTCGTTTGGCAAGCTCAAGGAATGGAATGATGTGACCCACTCCTGGGGAACAGAGCACTGTAGCATGAGGGCTTGAGATTGCCATAGATGTAGAAGTGAAATGGAGTATGATTCAATGAACTTTCGAAGATTGCTAAAGAAGAAATGGAGACAACTACGGGAAAGGGGTGGGGTGGAAGCAAAGTCAACACTATTTTAAGGTATATTTATAGAGAGATGTGCACTGTCAATTAACTACCAGGTGTCTGTCTACCATGGATGTCGTTTTCAAATACATTAATTGCATTGGCAATTAGGTTAATTAATTCATTTAAAATAAAAACAAAATAGATACAGTGCGTTGAGGACTTTTTTATGGACGTGCTGTTTGTTAGTATAATCATTATTTGATAGTTATCTTTAATTATTTTTAATTTTTGCAATTTTTATATTTATATTTTTTGTTATTACCCGTAAATTATTATTTTTTATATAAATACTTATCAAATAAATAAAATAATTGAATTTTTATTTAACTCTGTCTCTTTTTTTTACGTAGTATCTGAGGCTCTATAACCTAAACAACATCTTCAATTTTTTTTTTTTTTTCAATGGCAACAGCCACTTCAACTCAAAATCTCCCACTTCACATCACTTTATCCACGCCTCTCTCTCCAAATATCATCCTATCCATCTCAGCACCTAGATCTCCACAACAACACAAAACCAATGCCTCTCAATCTTCGTCCATCCAATCTCACTTACCTAACTCCCAATCGTTCCAAACCAATCCCATTCTCCAGGAAACAGAGTCCTCTCTCCTTCCTTCCTCGCTGCCATCTTCTTTTTCCTAACCCATCCAACTATCTTTCTATTCTATTCCTTTGTCCCAACAACCCTCTGCTCTTCCAGTCCCTAAAAAGCCGATCACTCCTTCTCACCAAATTTCTCTTTCTTCTCACCCCATGATTACTCGTGCAAAGAATGGAATTTTCAAACCTAGGCAAGTTCATACAGACACTAAATATTCCCTACTTTCTCCAATGGAACCTACATGTGAGAGTCAGACTCTCAAATATCCCACTTGGAAATAAGCTATGTCTGAGGAACTCAATGCCCTTATGAAGAAGGGAACTGCGATCTTGCTCCCTATCAGTCGCACTACAATATTGTTGGTAATAAATGGGTCTTCCATATAAAGCACTACCTAAATGGCACAATTGTAAGATACAAGGCTTAACTTGTCGTAAAGGGGTTTCATCAGCAAGCAGGTATTGACTTTACCAATACTTTTAGTCTGATGATTAAACCTCAAAGCATCAAACTCATCCTTTGCATTGCTCTATCAAAGAAGTAGTCTTTGTGTCAAATGAATCTTAACAATACATTTCTCCATGACACACTGATTGAAGATTTTACATATCTCAACCTACAGGTTTTATCCATCGATCTTTTTCTACTCATTTCTGTAAATTGAAGAAAGCTCTTTATGGCTTCAAACAAGCACTTTGTACTTGGTATCAGGCGCTTAAAAAGTTCCTTCTCTCCTATAGGTTTGTTAACTCAAAATCTAATCCTTATTTATTTATTTATAATCATCACAGCATTATTGCCTACTTCTTAGTCTACGCTGATGATTTGTTACTCACAGGAAACAACCTAATATTTCCCAAGAAGTTTTAGTTTGCACTTGCTCAAGCTTTCTCTCCAAAGGATCTTGGCTTTCCCAGCTATTTCCTTGGCATCAAACTTATATCAACTGACATTGATCTCGTCATTACTCAAAACAAATATATTCGTGATCTCTTGATTAAAGCTTCCATGCAAGATGCCAAACTTGTGCACACCCTGATGTCTCCTTCATGATCTTTCTAAGTAGATGCAGGTCAATCCTCTTGTGACATTTATCTATATCAGTGTCTGGTTGGCTCTCTTCAGTATCTCTATCAGACTCAGCTAGATGTTACCTTTTCCATCAACTGACTTGCCCAATATGCAAGCGTGTTAGACTATTCATTTTCAAGGACTCAAAAAAGTGCTTCTATATTTGAAGGCAACTGTCACTCATGGACTTTTTCTCAAGAGCACCTCTAACTTAGCACTTATAGTATTTTGCAATGCTGACTGGGCTGCAACACTCAAGACCACAAGTCTATATCAGCTTGCATCACATACCTTGGCCCTAATCTTATATCCCAGGCTTTTAGGAAATAGAGATCAGTTGCTCGTTCTCCAATAGAGGATGAGTACAAAACCATTGCTTTCACTACTTCAAAAGTTCTCTGGCTCTATCACCTTATTCAAGAACTGGGTGTTCAACTACAATCTACCCTAACAATCTATTCTAATAATATTGGTGTAAACTATCCCTGTACCAACCCAATATTCCATTCTCGCATAAAACATATTGACATTGATTATCATTTTGTGATGAACTTGTTGCCAACAAGTCTATTTATGTATCTCACATTCCTTCTAGTCACCAACTAGCCGATCTATTCACAAAACTTCTTTTTGGTCCACGGCTTCGCTTATGAAATGAATGAAATAATTAGACTTCTTTTTCCAACTTTATCTCTCTTCTTTACATTGTTAAGAGGTGGAGACACATGATTTTGGGGGAGAAGGTAGTGTGAGACCAATTTAGAAACAAAGAAAAAAAATATATGGGAAATGTAAATTTTAAAAATATTTAGGAAGGGGCCATGGCCTTGTATATTTCAATTTTAGAAACTATTAATTTGTAGGCTAAGACGGGATTAATGTGCAATGCTATAAGTGGGAATGCAATAGGAGCAAGTGAGAGAAGAAGAGATGTTGCAGTTACACAAGATCTTGATCCATAAATAGCTTTTAAAAGGTTTGAAAGTAGCAGCTCCTTACTGGTACTCGCATAGGGACTTTTTATTTTGCTATTGTATTGTATACCTTTTAACTATTAGCACTTATATCTGTTTAGTTTTGTATATATATATATGTTCTTATTTAAGTCTTTCACTAACCGAAACAAAAATTCTCTTCATATTATCCATTTATGTTATAAAAAAATAGATTTTGATAGATAATTAATTAAATTATGCCTTTTTTATTTTATCTATAATTAAAAAAAGTAATACATCAGAAATGAGATTTTTCTTTGTCTCATACATGTTTTTAATTTGTTGATTGGTAGAAAGTGTATCTTCTACTTTCAACATACATAGAACTTGATTTAGAATGCATATTTTACTTTCATGTTTCATGTATTTTATTGATCTTTGATCATTATCATATATAATAAATTGAAGAACATTCATGCCATTTGTTTAATATAAAATATATTCAAAGTAAAAGTTGCATCAATTAAAAAAATATTATCAAATCACTCACACAACATACATATTTATATCTAGTTTATTATTATGCCTATACTTTGACACATCTAAGTGATTAACATACAACCTCATCCTTAGCAAGTGGAAAAGCTTAGCCTTAAAAAAAATGCATTATGTGTATCATTATAAGTTTTCACAAATATCAAAAATCAAGTTGTGATTTGTTGGCAATTATGAGTCAACTCATGTTGTAACTGCTTAGAATTTGTCATGATGCAAATAAAGATCATGACTGACTTATGCTTATGGAGAGATTTTGAATCTCTTCCTATCCAAGCAAGCCTTTAAACAACTCTTTAACAAAACAAAAATTAATTTATGAATTTCTACAAATATTTAGGTAATGTCTCTCTTGACAATTGATATCCCAAAGTACAACTAGAATACCGAAAATCTTATTTTAACCAAATAATTCATAATTATAATCTTGGAGATAACTTAGTCCAATATCCAACTTGCTTAGACAATAGACAAAATATGATAAAATTAAATGGCACAAAACATAAGAACCTCAAAACGATAATCAAAATATACCAAAGGAATAAGTGTATATGTGTAGATCTTACTTGTAAGCAACAAAACAACTCTGAAAGTCAAAAAGCCTTATACAAAATATTCAAATCCAAATGAAACAAATACAACCAAAATATGCCTACTAAAACAAGCATGGGCTCACTAACCAAAATCTTCAACTTTTCAAAGGTAGATTTAAACTAAAAAAATAAAAGAGTGAGCCAAAATATTTCAGTGAATAACTAATATTAACTATAGCAGAATGACGCAAGTAGACCATAAACTTTTTGTAATAAACAATGTTAAATATTGACGACGAACAAATTTCATATATCACAATAAAATACAATGATAATATTCTTATAATTTATCAAACGAAAAATTAAAAAAAAATATTTGTCTTAAGACTTTTTATAAATTTGACAATAAAGTGGTAGTAACAATGTAGATAGTCATTGGAAAAGACAAATTGATAAAAAAATAATTTAAAACAATATTTTTAATATAAAATAAGAGGAATGAACAGTTTAAAAGTATCAAAACTTATGAAAACAATACAGTCAATATTAGTCACTCATAACTAAAGGTAAAATCAATACTTTGGGATCACACAAATCTCTCCTTTTAAAGTGAAGGTGCTATCAATTTTTCTACAAATCATAAAATACAACAAAATAATTATAACCATGAACCCAATTCATTCCTAAACCCCTAATTTAAATTGTGTTAAAAGCCCTAAATAGTGACTTGGTAACCATGAGACTCTTGAATATTCAAATTTTCATAACCTAGGCGCTTAAAATTACATCTAAAAGATTAAAAAATGAAGAAGTTGGTGTTTTTGGTTGCAATTGCTCCCCAAACTGGACACCACTTCACAATGAGACTCCCCGCAAAGTGAAAGGAGTGGCAAGGAAAGGACTAGGGGAAAGGCTAGACTCTAAAAGCTTGAAGAGTGGGTTGAAAATAGAGAAGAAATGAAGCACAAGGGAGGTAAAGAAGATGGAGTATGGTAGGGAGTTCTTCTCCTTATTCTAATCGTGAAAGTCATGATGATTAGGGGGAATGGGGTTTAGTTGTGAAAGTCCCTTAGCTTTTAAAATTTAAAATTACGAAAATTTAAGAAAAATAAAATTATCAAAATTTAAAACTCAAAATAAAATCTCTAATATTATTCAAAATAAAATCTCTAATATTATTCAAAATAAAATCTATCAAGTTCCTAAAATTGATCAAAATCAAATCCTTCAAATTATTCCAAAAAAAAAAAATCCTTCAACCACTTCTTCATTATTAAATTACGCCTTTGTTATTCCCCTTGCCTTAAGAAAAAACCCAGTATCAAATTATGTTGGACATCAAGATATATTGGATTATCTAAAGAATAAAATTGGTAACTATCTACCACATTAAATGTTTTGCAAATTCTTATGGCGTTTTGAAGATCCACAACATGTGCCTTATTTGCATGTCAACTTACTTCATCTGTCATCTTATTATATATTTACTCCAATCTTATGCCTTAGTCTGAAAAGAAACTAATGCAAAAACAATGACTACGTAGCATGCACGTGCTTATACTAATCCAGTCATAACTAATCAAATACTTCAATACATCATGATTTGACAATGCTAAAATATGCATAGTACCTAAACTCTCTTTTAATATAACAGAATTAGTTGCTGCTTATTCACTCCACTACTATCTCCTGTTCTTCAAGCATTCCTTAATATGCTTTATAATATGATGCAGAATGTTTCTCATGAGTGCTAAACTGTGAAGTACTTCTAGCATCACATCACTGAATTTATCAACTAGTGGCTTCACCGCCTCTAGAATATCTACCGTTTTTTTTTTTTTTTAACTCTAATCATCAGCAACTGTTTCACAATCAAGGCATGTACCCTATTTGATTCCTTGACAACTATCTTCTTATATTGGTCCTTGACAACCCTACTATAGCCTTTTAAAGAATAATACGGTCTCTTTTTTTCCTACAATCATATAGCTCATGTTGTCCAAGATCAGTTGTTTCTAATGTTTTTCATTAGTTTGTCAAAATACGATTCTTTGATAAAAATATATCATGTGTATTAGTTTTGTACTTCAATTGTGAGAACTTTAAAAAGGATAATGAGATGGTTCAAAAATAACACAAATGTTATGTTTTTATCAAAGAACTACACTTTAAGCACCTAAGAATTGTATATATATTTTGTCCAAAAGAAAGTTACATGTGTAGGCAAGCTTTGTATTTTATCTTAGTGACTTACAAGTGAAAATTTTATGAAATTCTTTTTGATAAGTTTATCACTCCCATATATTTGAATATTGGTCATATTTGATGCATATGATCATTATTGTTATTTTTTAATGCAATTAAATGTACATTGATATTGGTTATAACTATTAGTTAGAATTGATGAGTGATAAGATAACAAAATGTTATTATTGTTTCAGATGAAATAATTTTATGAAGTTTTGGTTTCCTCTTGATATTGGTGTTGTGATATTTTATAACTGGTTGATTTATTTTATTTTATTTTCAAATAGGGCAGAAAGTTAAAGATATTTAAAGAACCTACATGCATATATAGCATTTTCTGCATTGGAGCATATGTATAGCAATTTATTGCTATTCATTTTAATCCCATAATTTATGATAAGATATAAAATTTATACGTATTTATTTTATAATTAAATTACCATATCAGTAAATTAAGTATTTGATTTTATGGTTTATAAAGTTGAAGTATTAAAAAATTTTATTCAAAATTTATTTCACATTCTTTTATAAGAGCAAATGATTAAATAAATTTACTCCATGTTGTCCTAATTGTTATGCTTCTCTTTATGCTTTTAAAATAAAAGGTACACATAACTATTTGTTGGAACAAGTAATTTTGTTATATATTTTACACCACATGACATTTTTTTATTAAGGAATTTTTTTTGGTTAATTTTTTTGATGATCTAAATTTTGTTCTAAAACTAAAAATTTTAGAAACCCATGGATAATGTTAACTCTATGAAATTTGCTTGTGAAACATTGATATACATGTGTTGGTCGATTGACATGTCTTTATATTGGTACATGATAAACGAAACGTGTAATTGATATGATTTGTGCATTTGAAAATTTAACATAAAGTATGTCACTATTTTTTTTTTCAATTGGGGCATATTATATAAATTAAAAATAGTATTAATCTTGGCATTAGTGGGAGGATTTTGATTTTAGTCCCCATTTCATTTCAACATGATAATGAGTAAAATCATTTATTTTGTGAATTTGAAAATTTCTATTTAAGGGTCAATTTTGGAAAGATTTATCAGAACCTAGATATTAAAGTTTTATCATGTGAATCATTTGAATATATCGTAAAAATTTTTTTAGTATCTATGTTTACATTAGGTTTCACATGTTTGACATACAATTACATGTATGTAGCAATCCATACGAGGGACAATTTTCGAACTTATTACTTTTAAAAGGATTTGATAAATTCATCTGAATTGTGTTTTCTATTTGCTAAGATAATTTAGAAGGATATGAACTTGTTTGTTATGACATGATTTATAGTGACTATTTTGGTGTTCAATATTTATTGGATAATTTTTATTTTAAGAAAAAATATCTGTGTAAATGCCTATGAAAATGATTTTCAATATTATTGAGAAATTTTGAGGTTACATCTTTTGAATCACTTAAATGATGTAAAATCTTTTAATTTGATATCTATATTAGTTAGATATCAAAATAATGTCCTTTTTTATTATTACACAAACAACCGATGTTTGATATATTTGACAGCTGCACACATCTTGTGCGCATTATGTTTATAAAGACATGTAGACATAATTTATTTCAAATCATTGAAAACTCTTATGATTGGGTTTCCTTTGAGCACTTGTTTGAAGTTTTGTGATTCTACAAATGCTATACTTAGAAACATTGTAAGCAAATCACATTAATAATTAATTTGATTTTTTGAAGTCTATTCATAATATTTGAGGCATTATTATGTATGTTTAACTGAGTTTTAT
>WOFL01000190.1:0-18202 GCA_012978445.1 Dipteryx alata
ATATATATATATATATATATATGTATGTATATGTATTATAAAATAAAGGAATATATATTAAGTAAAATTTTTTCGGGAGGGGGTAAATATATGTAAAACAAAATGAGCTCCGCATGAACGCGAAGAAGAAATATTATATATATTTATTATATATAATAAAGAAATGTATATCAAGGAAAATTTCATAACAATCTTTTTTTTTATTGGGTCAAAAAATTAAAGAAAAAAAAGCTCCACTTGATCAGGAAGCAGACAACATATACATCTATTTATTTATTATATAAAATAAAGAAATGAAAATTTAGGCAAATCACAAAACAACCCCCTTTTTTTTGTTTTGTTCTGGGTGAGATACATAACAACTTTTTTTGGAGGAAGGGGGTTGAGATGCGTAACTACTTTTTATGTAAATATTGTAACGTATCATTTGGAATGGTGGAATTGAGATGCATATGAGTCAGTGAATGCGATAAGATTCCTACATTGTGTTGTTGGGTGCCAAAGTTACATCGTCAGGTACAGAAACATTGAATAGTTAACAGTTTCTTTGGTGTCCAGAAATTTTGTAGACTTGGAAGGACTTAAAAGGCGACAGATCGAGAATCTGAATAGATTATGTACACATATATTTTGAGACCTATACAGTGGCTGCAGGGAAATGCAATATTTTAAATTAAAGTTGAAGTAATCATCTGGTGCAGAGAAATGTGTGTATTGTATTTTTAGTGTTGACGTTGTAGAGTCAATACAAATAATGAGTATTAGTATTTGCATGTAGGAACTTTGGTATCTAGTACGAAAAAATAAAAATAAAAATTTAATTATTCCCCGTCGTGTTTGTATATAAAGGCAGAAGAGGCTGCACGAGAAGGCATCAATCCTCACAGCCATTTTTTTTTTTATTTTTTTGTCTTTAGCTTATTTTTATATGCTTGAATACTATTAAGGTTGATATTTCACCTAAACGCCTCCTAAGAAATGTTTACTTAAAGATTTAAATTTAGATATTTACTTTGAAAGTGTAACTTGCTTACCAATATGTCCAATCATTACTGATGTATTAGAAAGTATTTAATTGATGATCACTTTAATTTTGTTCCAATTTTATATATGTTTTAGTCACATAGATTAGCCTAACCAAGATTGCATATGCATCCATGAGATGAGAAATCAAAGTTTGGATGTTCATCATGATTTTTTTCTTTTGGTCTCTTTTAGTTACAAGTTTTTGAACTAAGAGAATCATATTTGTTTATCTATAGAAAAAATGAACAGATACCCTTAAACTTTATCACATTTTTAGATAGTTATTTTAAATATAAAAATGTATAGTTTGTTTGTATTATTTTTTAGTAAAAAAATAATAATTTTTCCTTTCTGTTTAATTTTTATTTATAGAAACAAATCAAAAAATTAGAAAAGAAATTAAATTTAAATAAAAAGATTTTAAAATATTTTTAAAAATTAATATGAATAAATTAAATATTATCATGTGTATTAATTAATACATGCAAGGAATGTAATAAATGAGTTTTGCTTAATTAGTAAACTAAAGAATCATTTATAAGTTTTAAAAAGTTCAATGAATTCTCACACAGATTTAAAAATTAAGATACTATTTAAATGTAATGTTTTTTATTTTTTATTTTTTCAGTAGTATGGAGGATCTAACATTAAGTAGCTAGGCTCTAAGAGTGGCTTATAAAAAATAGGATGGGAAATGAAATGTGGGGTGCATAAGCAAAGTTTGAACTTTGGACGCTTTTTTCATATGTAATGAAACTAAAACATGAATGTAATAAAAAAAAAAATCTAAAACTGCTATATAACTTATTAGTATAAGCGGATAGAGCAGCTCATGGAAGTTGGTGGCCAAAATTCGAATTATTATAAAAAAAACTTCTATATAACTTATCAAGATAAATTTTTAATTTGAAAGTTAGTTTGTTTTAAATTGAATTCTAAAATTATTGATTAAATTCTCATAATCAATTATCTTAGCATATATTTTCAGTTAATAATAAAGTCAATTTATTTAAGCTTGTTAAAATATTATTAATCTTGGGTAATATTATTTTTTTCAAAAAAGAAATTGCATCCGACAAAAAAATAAAGCCTGTATTTCGTAATAAATGTATCGTTCATCAAAACAAACAATTTGATAAGAATATTGATAATAAATCAATAAAACCTCTGAAGATTTGTTTAAAATTGATTATTTATACATCAAGCAACTTTTTTAAGTCTAAACGATTTCTGAATAATTTAAAATGTCAAAGAATATGAAAAACAACAGTAAATAGAACTCGATTATTCAAATTAATTATAGAAAAGAAAATATTATGAGAATAGGATTGAAATTGCTTTGAAAAAAAATATTCTTTTATTATAAGAGCTATGTAGATGACAAAATATTATTTTGAGAAGTGAAGAGTTAAAAAAAAAATAATGAGTGAATGGAAAAGATTAAAAATTTAATTATATTTAAAAAATGACAGTTTGCACAATTCAATATGCTGAATGCTGTATGAGCTTGAACAAATGAAAAGAGAATGTGCAGAGATTATGATAAATAAAAAGATAAATGAGAAATAAAATATAAATATTATAAAAAAAATAGTTATTAAGTGGTAGCTGATTAATAATTACAAAAAATGAAGATAACAAAGGAAATCATAACTAGGAGTTGATAAAGTTAGAAAATATAAGGCTTAACTTACAGGAAAATTAAATTATAACTTTTTTCGCGGGGTCAAAAAATGTAAAATATAATGAACTCCTCCTAACATGAAGGAAAGAACGTCTGCGTGTATGTATATCATAATAAAATAAAGAGTTGTATTATAAAGAATAAAATAAAGAGTTGTATTATAAAGAAAACTACATAATAGGTTCTTTTTTTTTGGGGGTGGGGGGTGGGGATGGAGGATTGAGATGCATGACTACTTTTTTTTTTTGGGGAGTTAGATGCGTAACAACTTTTTTTGGGAGTTTTTTTTTTTTTTAATACAAAGACGGGGGTTCGAGATGCGTAACGACTTTTTATTTAAATATTTTCGTGTATGATGGAAATGTGGAATTAAGATATATATTTGTTCAAGTGTTTTCAACAAAAAATAATAAAAAATATTAGTGCATGTGATGTCCTGCCTGTATATTTTCAAGATAATATTTTTTAACAAAATGTATCATTTTTTCAAAATGAGTTAAACAACAAAACTTTTAAAATGAATGGTCCAATGAAATTTTAATTCCACTATTGCATAAAGTTGGACATGTGGCTCGATACATATTTATTATTTTTAAGGACTTTTACATTATTTTTATTTATTTAAATGAGAGAAATACAACATGCAACTAGTATGAAAATAAAATGGAATCTATATATATATTTATGTATGTATGTATGTATGTATGTATGTGTATATATGTATGTATGTATAAAATAAAAGAATGTGTATTATGTAAAATTTTTTCGGGAGGGGATAAATATATGTAAAATAAAATGAGCTCCGGTTGAACGTGAACAAGAAAAAGCATATATATTCATTATAAAAAATAAACAGTTGCATATTAAAGAAAATTACATAACAACTTTTTTTTTTTTTTGGAATTAGATGCACAACAACGTTTTTTGGGGGAGGCATCTGTGCGCAACAACTTTTTGGAATTAGTACAAGGGACGGGGGTTTGAGATGCGTAACAACTTTCTATTTAGATAGTATAGTGTATGTTTGAAATATGGAATTAAGATGCATAATAGTGCCGGTATTTTCATAAAAAATAAAAAAAAATTAGTGCACAGGATGTCCTGCCAATATATTTTCCAGATAATATTTTTTTAACAAAATGTATCACTTTTTAAAATGAATTACACATAACAAAAAATTTTAAAATGAATGTTCTAATGAAGTTTTAATTCAGTATTGCACAAAGTTGGACATCCGTGGCTTTATACTTATTTATTATTTTAAAGGACTTTTATATTATTTTTATTTATTATAATGTGAGAAATAGAGCATGCTACTAGAGTAAAAGTGCAATGGTATATATAAAACAAAGGAATGTATCTTACGTAAAATTTTTCCGAGAGGGGGTAAATAAATGTAAAATAAAATGAGCTCCGCATGAACGTGAAGAAGAAATAGTATATATATTTATTATATAAAATAAGGAAATGTATACTAAGGAAAATTTCAAAACAACTTTTTTTCGGGTGAAAAAATTAAAGAAGAAAAAGGGCTCCAATTGTTCAAGAAGCAGACAACGTATACATCTATTTATTTATTATATAAAATAACGAAATGAAAATTAAAGCAAATTACATAACAACCCCTTTTTTTTGTTTTGTTCTGGGTGAGATACATAAACTTTTTTGGAGGAGGGGGGTTGAGATGCGTAACTACTTTTTACGTAAATATTATAATGTATCATTTGGAAGTGTGGAATTAAGATATATATTAATTAGTGAATGCCATAAGATTTCTACATTGTGTTGTTGGGTGCCAAAGTTTAAAATGGACGCGGTCAGGTTCAGAAACATTGAATAGTGAACAGTTTCTCAGTAGACTTGGAAGGACTTAAAGGGCGACAGATGGAGAATCTGAATAGATTATGTACACATATATTTCGAGACCTATACAGTGGCTGTAGGGAAATGCAATATTTTAAATTAATGTCGGAGTATTCATCTGGTGCCGGGAAACGCGTGTATTGCATTTTTAATGTTGACGTTGTAGAGTCAATACAGATAATGAGTATTAGTATTAGCATGTGGGAACTTTGGTACCTAGTCCGAAAAAATAAAAAATAAAAAATAAAAATTTAATCATTCCCCGTCGCGTGTGTATATAAAGGCAGAAGAGGCAGCAAGAATAGGCATCAATCCTCACAGCCATTAGCCATATATTAGCATTTTGGTAGTAAGTATACACAGACACCATGAATCTACAAATCTCAGCGGGTGCCTTGTTCCAAGAATACATTGGAGCAAAGACCAGCGGCAGCACTCAGTTCAAAGATGTCCCCAACAATAAACAGGTGACCATTCACTTCGTTCTCTCCTTTGCGAGAGACTACGACGCCAACGATGCTCCAACCAATGGGGTTTTCACGCCCTACTGGAAACCCAGCTTCACGCCCGAAAGTGTTCTAGAGATAAAGAAGCAGTATTCCAACGTGAAAGTGATTTTGGGTGTCGGAGGGCGTGAAGCCAGGTTTCCCTTCACTACTTCCGACAAAAATGCATGGGTTAAGAACGCTGCATTTTCACTGGGGAACATCATCAACCAGTATCTATTGGATGGGATTGAAGTCAACTATGAAAACATTAGCCCCGCGTCGGCACCCGACTTTGCATACTGTGTGGGAGAGCTCATCAAGTTGCTCAAGGAACGCAAAGTCATCGACTTTGCTTCTATAGCTCCCTCCTCCAAATCTTTGTCCAATTACACAGACTTGTACAGCAAGTACAAGCAGTTTGTAGACTTGGTCTCCTACCAGTTCTACACTAATTCTATCAAATCTCCAAATGAATTCATTGATTTGTACTTTGACATTCGCAACAACAAGTTTCCAGCTGCAAAACTCTTGGCCGGCCTCAGTACTGATACTCTGGATGCTAAAAACCTGTCACCTGATGTCTTCTTTCGTGCCGTTGGACAGCTCCACGCGCAAGGAAACCTCGGTGCTGGCCTCTTTATATGGACTGCCGAGGACTCCCAACCTACCTTCCAGAATGAGATCAAAGCACAAGATCTTCTCGCATCGCCTCCTAATTAAACTGATTAATCACGTTCGACCTGGAATCAATCATGCATGAATACCATGCATGCAGTCAAATAAGTTTCCGTGGCCATTTTTTGGCTTGCTGGAGCATAGGAAGATAATAAATCACTCAATAAGATTTCAGGGCATTTCCTTGTGGTTTCTTTTCTATCTTGTATCTCTCCTTGAAACGAATGTTCAAGTACTTGTTTTGTGCGTTTTGCAATTACATGCGCATGCTAATATATATATTTAAAAATTAAAAAGGCCAATCTCTTTAACATAATGGATATTGTGCACAGATGAAAATTAACCCATTTATATTTTCTGTAATTAAGTTTTGAAATAAAAAAAATACTAACAAAACAAAAAAAACAGCTCGATCTGGCACAAGTAGTATTAGTAGCTCTCTAATACCACATATAGTCATCGTTAAAGTTGTGATTTAGGGAAAAAAATAAGTATTTTATATATAATAATATAATTGAGCTCAAATATTAGAGATACATTAATTATAAAACAATAGCTTGCCTCAATGTTTCGTGTCCTTGTAAGATGCAGTGTTAGCCATTAACTCCCCACAGCTTTGGCAATCCTACAATGGGTTAAGAATATAATTTTTATAACCGGTCGTAGTCAAAAGCCAAGAGACAAAATAGATTAATTAGAATGCTTCAAACCTAATTAGGAAAATAATCATGCACAAAAAGTCCTTTGAAGAAAACAATAGAGAAGATGTGAATGCACTTGTATTTTCCACATATTATTGTGATTTCAATTATTTTTATATAATTAAAAAAAATGAAGATGACGTGTCACGGAATAGATATTGGCTTTTTTCTTGTCTTATAAATTGTTGGCTTCCTCTTTTTAATCCAATGGTCATCGGACTGGTAGACAGATTAGCTCCCTATAATTTTATTGGCCTAACAAACATGCAATAAAACATTTTCTAAAATATAAAATAATTGTTCAAAATTTCAAAATATTACAAAATTCACAAAATAAAATTTAAAAAAACATAGTATAATAATAAAATCTCTAAATTTGATTAACAACATAGACACCTACCCCACGGCCCTAGACTAGAACCAAGAAGGATTGAATTTAACAATAAATTTCACATTATTTCAATTAGCTACTTGTAAGTCTGGTAAAATATTAAGATAAGTCTACCAACTTAACAAAAGAATAAAATATACAATGAACAAGATAAAAACACAAGAAATACAAATGAATAGTTTCTTTCTTTTCTCTAAATGCGGCATAAGAAAATATTTTCATAAGTCAAAAATATATTCTGCATAAATACATAGATAAATAATTTTTAAGATAATAAAGTATAAAACCTTTTTTTCTCTTTTATGTTACACGTTGAGAGAACCAGAATCTAAGAGAGTATCACTTCCTTGATAGTATTTTCTTTCCAGGGGGCCAATTAATTAGGTGTGGCTTCATTTATTGGGAAACTCTTTCTTTTAAAACTATTACTTTTGCTAATGGTTACAAAGTTTTAATGAGTGATTTTTCATAAAATATGAAAATTTTTATAAAAATTATAAAATTATATCATGTCATTCTAAAACTAGAATAAATCTCAAAATTTTCATCAAATTCAACTAGTTCAAAAAAATTCAAAATATAACAATATATCTAATCAAATTCATCTTCAATTGAAATGGATATTTTCAAAAATCAAAATTTAAATTCATAAAATTTATAAATCATCATACTTACAAATGTAAATATATTTTGATAAGAAATCTAGGCATTCTTGAGAGATTTTGTGTTCTTAAAAAAAATATAGAGATGATGATATTATGTAAAATATCCATGCATCAATTAACCCGCATCATTGTCAATCAAAATATTTCAAAACCCAAATTGTTAATAAAAACTATTTTTAAGAATTAACTAAAATCCCATATTCTTTTATAAAAGATCTAGTGAGAAAGGAAATTTTACTAATCTACTAATAAGTGTATATATAGTCAATCTAAGAAAAGATAATTGTACTATACTTTCGAGATAAGACTAAAATAGCACATGTCTCTCTCATTTTTCTTTTCAACATAAAGGTTGGGGTATCACAATTGTAATAAAAAAACATAAAAACATAAACGTAGTTGACTGTTAGATGATATGAAGTTTCCATGACTTGCTATCAAAAATATAAACTAATTATCTAAGTTGGCAAAGTTGTGAGTCTGTAAGATGAACATGAGAAGCTGCTTGAACCAAAGTTAGAAAGAGTATCGTGAATAAGGTTTGTAAAATAGAGTTCATAAAAGGGAAAGGAATGGACGTAGACTATAATTTTTAATAAAGATAAAAATTATTTTTGTTAAAAGATTATATTCAAAACCAGTTCTCCATCCACTTGGGAATCATTAGCATTTTAAAGCTTGTTTGTGTAAGTTCTTTAGAAAAAGCAAAAGTCACACAAATTATATTTTTGTGTTTATTTTAAAAGCCACTATTGGTAGCTTTTTAAAAAAACTCTAAAAGTATTTATGTGACTAAATAATGCTTTTTATAATTATATTTAAATATAAAATATTTTTTTCTTCTCATTAAAAATCTATAAAAAAACTTTATTACAAAAATACTTTTTAATAAAAAATTATCTAATGGAGCCGTTAAAAATGTAATAATTAGACTTTTTTTTAACTTTATTTTTATTTTTTCTAAGTTTGTATTCAAATACAACTAAAATATTTTTTTTTAAAAGGTATTTTCTTTGAGAACGGCCAATCCATACCAACTCTATATTTAGGGATATAATAATTTCAAAAATTTTATGCATCAAATTTTTATTTTACTAGGGATAAAACTGTTTTAAAAACATTTTGCCTTCTTTGTACCTTTATATATGGCAAATATATAATTGATTGAATAAAATTTTTAATAAAATTATTATTTAGTCCTTCAAAGATATTTCATTTATCAATTTTATCTTTAAAAGATTTATTTTATTAATTTAGTTCTTCCAAATTTAAGTTGCTAACAAATCTGATCACTCTACATATAAAATTAAGAGATATAAAAAAACTAATTTTGCCTGTGAGCTAATTTAAAGGTTAGCCTAAACAAGGCTGGATATGCATCCATGGAATGAGAAATCAATGTTTGGTGGTCTTTATTTTTTTTTTTTCGGGGTGTCTATTTTAGTTAAGAGTTTTTGAACACGAAGGGAATCATATTTGTTTATCTATAAAAAAAAAAAACATAGATACCCTTTAAATTTTATGTCATTCTGAAATAGTTATTCTAAATTTTTAAATCTAGATAAGAAATTTTTAAACAGTTTGAAACTTACAAATATACTTATTTGTCAAAAAAATATAAAGTTAATTATTACTTGATTTATGTATATTGATTAATATATGTAAGAGTATATAGTTTATCTATATTATTTTTTAGTAAAAAATTACAATTTTTTCCTTTGTATTTAATTTTTATTTTTGGAAACAAATCAAATAATTTAAAAAAAAATTAAATTTAAAGGAAAATTTTTTTAAAATTAATATGAATAAATTACATATTATTATATGTATCAATTAATACACGCAATAAATATAACAAATGAGTCTCGCTTAATTAGTAAACAAAAGAATCATTTGTAAGTTTTAAAAAGTTTAATAATTTTTCATATAGACTTGAAAATTAATATAACTAATTAAAAATAAGATAAAGTTCAATATATATTTATATATTTTTCTCTTTATTTAACATTGCATTCATTTGATGCAAATTTTTTCTTTTTAAATAGTAGGGGGGATCTAACATTAAGTGAGCTCTAAGAGTGGCTTGTAATACAAAAATAGCATGGGAAATGAAATGTGGGGTCATAAGCAAAGTTTGAACTTTGGACGCTCTTTTCATATGTAACGAAACAGAAACACGTATGTAATAAAATAAAAAAAAAAAAAACCTAAAACACGCAAACAATTAGTATAAGCGGATAGAGCAGCTCATGGAAGTTGGCGGCCCAAATTCAAATTATTATAAAATAAGACTTCTATATAACTTATTAAGATAGATTTTTAATTTGAAAGTTAGTTTTTTTTTTAAATTGAATTCTAAAATTGTTGATTAAATTCTCATAATCAATTATCTTAACATATATTTTCAGTTAATAATAAAGCCAATTTATTTAATCTTGTTAAAATATTATTAATCTTAGGTAATATTATTTTTTTTCAATAAAGAAATTGCATCTGACAAAAAAAAATAAAGCCTTTATTTCGTAATGAATGTATCGTTCATCAAAACAAACAATTTGATAAGAGTATTGATAATAAATCAATAAAACCTCTGCAGATTTGTTTAAAATTGATTATTTATACATCAAGCAACTTTGTTAAGTCTAAACGATTTCTGAATAATTTAAAATGTAAAAGAATATTAAAATCAACAGTAAATAGAACCTGATTATTCAAATTAATTATAGAAAAAATTTATGAAAATATGATTGAAATCGCTTTGAAAAAATATTTTTTTATGATAAAAATCATACATAAGAGCTAGGATAAAATATTCTTTTATTATAAAAAAAATGAGTGAAAGGAAAAAATTTTAAAAATTTAATTACATTTAAAAAATGAAGGTTTGCACAATTCCATTAGTTGGCACAATTCAATATGCTAAATGCTGTATGAGCTTGAACGAATGAAAAGAGAATATACAGAGATTATGATAAATAAAAAGATAAATGAGAAATAAAATATAAAGATTATAAAAAATAGTTATTAAGTGGTAGCTGATTAATAATTAAAAAAAATCAAGATAACAAAGGAAATCATAGCTAGGAGTTGATAAAGTTAGAAAATATAAGGCTTAACTTATAGGAAAATTAAATTATAACTTTTTTTGCGGGCTCAAAAAATGTAAAATATAATGAACTCCTCTTAACATGAAGGAAAGAACGTCTGCGTGTATGTATATCATAATAAAATAAAGAGTTGTATTATAAAGAATAAAATAAAGAGTTGTATTATAAAGAAAACTACATAATAGGTTCTTTTTTTTTGGGGGTGGGGGGTGGGGATGGAGGATTGAGATGCATGACTACTTTTTTTTTTTGGGGAGTTAGATGCGTAACAACTTTTTTTGGGAGTTTTTTTTTTTTTTAATACAAAGACGGGGGTTCGAGATGCGTAACGACTTTTTATTTAAATATTTTCGTGTATGATGGAAATGTGGAATTAAGATATATATTTGTTCAAGTGTTTTCAACAAAAAATAATAAAAAATATTAGTGCATGTGATGTCCTGCCTGTATATTTTCAAGATAATATTTTTTAACAAAATGTATCATTTTTTCAAAATGAGTTAAACAACAAAACTTTTAAAATGAATGGTCCAATGAAATTTTAATTCCACTATTGCATAAAGTTGGACATGTGGCTCGATACATATTTATTATTTTTAAGGACTTTTACATTATTTTTATTTATTTAAATGAGAGAAATACAACATGCAACTAGTATGAAAATAAAATGGAATCTATATATATATTTATGTATGTATGTATGTATGTATGTATGTGTATATATGTATGTATGTATAAAATAAAAGAATGTGTATTATGTAAAATTTTTTCGGGAGGGGATAAATATATGTAAAATAAAATGAGCTCCGGTTGAACGTGAACAAGAAAAAGCATATATATTCATTATAAAAAATAAACAGTTGCATATTAAAGAAAATTACATAACAACTTTTTTTTTTTTTTGGAATTAGATGCACAACAACGTTTTTTGGGGGAGGCATCTGTGCGCAACAACTTTTTGGAATTAGTACAAGGGACGGGGGTTTGAGATGCGTAACAACTTTCTATTTAGATAGTATAGTGTATGTTTGAAATATGGAATTAAGATGCATAATAGTGCCGGTATTTTCATAAAAAATAAAAAAAAATTAGTGCACAGGATGTCCTGCCAATATATTTTCCAGATAATATTTTTTTAACAAAATGTATCACTTTTTAAAATGAATTACACATAACAAAAAATTTTAAAATGAATGTTCTAATGAAGTTTTAATTCAGTATTGCACAAAGTTGGACATCCGTGGCTTTATACTTATTTATTATTTTAAAGGACTTTTATATTATTTTTATTTATTATAATGTGAGAAATAGAGCATGCTACTAGAGTAAAAGTGCAATGGTATATATAAAACAAAGGAATGTATCTTACGTAAAATTTTTCCGAGAGGGGGTAAATAAATGTAAAATAAAATGAGCTCCGCATGAACGTGAAGAAGAAATAGTATATATATTTATTATATAAAATAAGGAAATGTATACTAAGGAAAATTTCAAAACAACTTTTTTTCGGGTGAAAAAATTAAAGAAGAAAAAGGGCTCCAATTGTTCAAGAAGCAGACAACGTATACATCTATTTATTTATTATATAAAATAACGAAATGAAAATTAAAGCAAATTACATAACAACCCCTTTTTTTTGTTTTGTTCTGGGTGAGATACATAAACTTTTTTGGAGGAGGGGGGTTGAGATGCGTAACTACTTTTTACGTAAATATTATAATGTATCATTTGGAAGTGTGGAATTAAGATATATATTAATTAGTGAATGCCATAAGATTTCTACATTGTGTTGTTGGGTGCCAAAGTTTAAAATGGACGCGGTCAGGTTCAGAAACATTGAATAGTGAACAGTTTCTCAGTAGACTTGGAAGGACTTAAAGGGCGACAGATGGAGAATCTGAATAGATTATGTACACATATATTTCGAGACCTATACAGTGGCTGTAGGGAAATGCAATATTTTAAATTAATGTCGGAGTATTCATCTGGTGCCGGGAAACGCGTGTATTGCATTTTTAATGTTGACGTTGTAGAGTCAATACAGATAATGAGTATTAGTATTAGCATGTGGGAACTTTGGTACCTAGTCCGAAAAAATAAAAAATAAAAAATAAAAATTTAATCATTCCCCGTCGCGTGTGTATATAAAGGCAGAAGAGGCAGCAAGAATAGGCATCAATCCTCACAGCCATTAGCCATATATTAGCATTTTGGTAGTAAGTATACACAGACACCATGAATCTACAAATCTCAGCGGGTGCCTTGTTCCAAGAATACATTGGAGCAAAGACCAGCGGCAGCACTCAGTTCAAAGATGTCCCCAACAATAAACAGGTGACCATTCACTTCGTTCTCTCCTTTGCGAGAGACTACGACGCCAACGATGCTCCAACCAATGGGGTTTTCACGCCCTACTGGAAACCCAGCTTCACGCCCGAAAGTGTTCTAGAGATAAAGAAGCAGTATTCCAACGTGAAAGTGATTTTGGGTGTCGGAGGGCGTGAAGCCAGGTTTCCCTTCACTACTTCCGACAAAAATGCATGGGTTAAGAACGCTGCATTTTCACTGGGGAACATCATCAACCAGTATCTATTGGATGGGATTGAAGTCAACTATGAAAACATTAGCCCCGCGTCGGCACCCGACTTTGCATACTGTGTGGGAGAGCTCATCAAGTTGCTCAAGGAACGCAAAGTCATCGACTTTGCTTCTATAGCTCCCTCCTCCAAATCTTTGTCCAATTACACAGACTTGTACAGCAAGTACAAGCAGTTTGTAGACTTGGTCTCCTACCAGTTCTACACTAATTCTATCAAATCTCCAAATGAATTCATTGATTTGTACTTTGACATTCGCAACAACAAGTTTCCAGCTGCAAAACTCTTGGCCGGCCTCAGTACTGATACTCTGGATGCTAAAAACCTGTCACCTGATGTCTTCTTTCGTGCCGTTGGACAGCTCCACGCGCAAGGAAACCTCGGTGCTGGCCTCTTTATATGGACTGCCGAGGACTCCCAACCTACCTTCCAGAATGAGATCAAAGCACAAGATCTTCTCGCATCGCCTCCTAATTAAACTGATTAATCACGTTCGACCTGGAATCAATCATGCATGAATACCATGCATGCAGTCAAATAAGTTTCCGTGGCCATTTTTTGGCTTGCTGGAGCATAGGAAGATAATAAATCACTCAATAAGATTTCAGGGCATTTCCTTGTGGTTTCTTTTCTATCTTGTATCTCTCCTTGAAACGAATGTTCAAGTACTTGTTTTGTGCGTTTTGCAATTACATGCGCATGCTAATATATATATTTAAAAATTAAAAAGGCCAATCTCTTTAACATAATGGATATTGTGCACAGATGAAAATTAACCCATTTATATTTTCTGTAATTAAGTTTTGAAATAAAAAAAATACTAACAAAACAAAAAAAACAGCTCGATCTGGCACAAGTAGTATTAGTAGCTCTCTAATACCACATATAGTCATCGTTAAAGTTGTGATTTAGGGAAAAAAATAAGTATTTTATATATAATAATATAATTGAGCTCAAATATTAGAGATACATTAATTATAAAACAATAGCTTGCCTCAATGTTTCGTGTCCTTGTAAGATGCAGTGTTAGCCATTAACTCCCCACAGCTTTGGCAATCCTACAATGGGTTAAGAATATAATTTTTATAACCGGTCGTAGTCAAAAGCCAAGAGACAAAATAGATTAATTAGAATGCTTCAAACCTAATTAGGAAAATAATCATGCACAAAAAGTCCTTTGAAGAAAACAATAGAGAAGATGTGAATGCACTTGTATTTTCCACATATTATTGTGATTTCAATTATTTTTATATAATTAAAAAAAATGAAGATGACGTGTCACGGAATAGATATTGGCTTTTTTCTTGTCTTATAAATTGTTGGCTTCCTCTTTTTAATCCAATGGTCATCGGACTGGTAGACAGATTAGCTCCCTATAATTTTATTGGCCTAACAAACATGCAATAAAACATTTTCTAAAATATAAAATAATTGTTCAAAATTTCAAAATATTACAAAATTCACAAAATAAAATTTAAAAAAACATAGTATAATAATAAAATCTCTAAATTTGATTAACAACATAGACACCTACCCCACGGCCCTAGACTAGAACCAAGAAGGATTGAATTTAACAATAAATTTCACATTATTTCAATTAGCTACTTGTAAGTCTGGTAAAATATTAAGATAAGTCTACCAACTTAACAAAAGAATAAAATATACAATGAACAAGATAAAAACACAAGAAATACAAATGAATAGTTTCTTTCTTTTCTCTAAATGCGGCATAAGAAAATATTTTCATAAGTCAAAAATATATTCTGCATAAATACATAGATAAATAATTTTTAAGATAATAAAGTATAAAACCTTTTTTTCTCTTTTATGTTACACGTTGAGAGAACCAGAATCTAAGAGAGTATCACTTCCTTGATAGTATTTTCTTTCCAGGGGGCCAATTAATTAGGTGTGGCTTCATTTATTGGGAAACTCTTTCTTTTAAAACTATTACTTTTGCTAATGGTTACAAAGTTTTAATGAGTGATTTTTCATAAAATATGAAAATTTTTATAAAAATTATAAAATTATATCATGTCATTCTAAAACTAGAATAAATCTCAAAATTTTCATCAAATTCAACTAGTTCAAAAAAATTCAAAATATAACAATATATCTAATCAAATTCATCTTCAATTGAAATGGATATTTTCAAAAATCAAAATTTAAATTCATAAAATTTATAAATCATCATACTTACAAATGTAAATATATTTTGATAAGAAATCTAGGCATTCTTGAGAGATTTTGTGTTCTTAAAAAAAATATAGAGATGATGATATTATGTAAAATATCCATGCATCAATTAACCCGCATCATTGTCAATCAAAATATTTCAAAACCCAAATTGTTAATAAAAACTATTTTTAAGAATTAACTAAAATCCCATATTCTTTTATAAAAGATCTAGTGAGAAAGGAAATTTTACTAATCTACTAATAAGTGTATATATAGTCAATCTAAGAAAAGATAATTGTACTATACTTTCGAGATAAGACTAAAATAGCACATGTCTCTCTCATTTTTCTTTTCAACATAAAGGTTGGGGTATCACAATTGTAATAAAAAAACATAAAAACATAAACGTAGTTGACTGTTAGATGATATGAAGTTTCCATGACTTGCTATCAAAAATATAAACTAATTATCTAAGTTGGCAAAGTTGTGAGTCTGTAAGATGAACATGAGAAGCTGCTTGAACCAAAGTTAGAAAGAGTATCGTGAATAAGGTTTGTAAAATAGAGTTCATAAAAGGGAAAGGAATGGACGTAGACTATAATTTTTAATAAAGATAAAAATTATTTTTGTTAAAAGATTATATTCAAAACCAGTTCTCCATCCACTTGGGAATCATTAGCATTTTAAAGCTTGTTTGTGTAAGTTCTTTAGAAAAAGCAAAAGTCACACAAATTATATTTTTGTGTTTATTTTAAAAGCCACTATTGGTAGCTTTTTAAAAAAACTCTAAAAGTATTTATGTGACTAAATAATGCTTTTTATAATTATATTTAAATATAAAATATTTTTTTCTTCTCATTAAAAATCTATAAAAAAACTTTATTACAAAAATACTTTTTAATAAAAAATTATCTAATGGAGCCGTTAAAAATGTAATAATTAGACTTTTTTTTAACTTTATTTTTATTTTTTCTAAGTTTGTATTCAAATACAACTAAAATATTTTTTTTTAAAAGGTATTTTCTTTGAGAACGGCCAATCCATACCAACTCTATATTTAGGGATATAATAATTTCAAAAATTTTATGCATCAAATTTTTATTTTACTAGGGATAAAACTGTTTTAAAAACATTTTGCCTTCTTTTGTATCTTTATATGTGGCACATATATATATATGATTGAATAAAATTTTTAATAAAATTATTATTTATTCCTTCAAAGATATTTCATTTATCAATTTTGTCTTTAAAAGATTTATTTTATTAATTTAGCTTCTCAAAATTTAAGTTGCTAACAAATCTGATCACTCTACATATGAAATTAAGAGATACAAAAAAACTAATTTTGTCTGTGAGCTAATTTAAAAGTTAGCCTAAACAAGACTGTATATGCATCCATGGAATGAAAAATCAATGTTTGGTGGTCTTTTTTTTTTGTTTTTTGGGAGTGTCTATTTTAGTTATGAGTTTTTGAACATGAAGAGAATCATATTTGTTTATCTATAAAAAAAAACATAAATACCCTTTGAATTTTATTTCATTCTAAAATAGTTATTTTAAACTTTTAAATCTGTATAAGGAATTTTTAAACAGTTTGAAACTTACAACTAGACTTATTTGTTAAAAAAAATGTAAAGTTAATTATTACTTGATTTATATATGTTGATTAATATACATGACAATATTTAATTTTCCTAAAGTTAAATTTTTTCTCCTTCCTTACCTAATTTTTACTTTAAAAGAAAATATCAAATATTTTTTTAAACAAATTTAGATTTAAACAGAAAATTTTTTAAATTATTTTTAAAAAATAATATAAACAAATTAAATGTTGTCATGTATATTAATTAATATATACAAGTTATATAATAAAAAATTTTTACTTTATTTGTTGATAGAGGATTTATTTATAAGTTTTAAAAAATTTAAAAATCTACTACACAGATTTAAAAATTTAGGACAATTATTTACAAATTAAATAAAATTTAGATGATCTTTATGCATATTTTTCTATATTTTTTATCATTATTTACAAATCAATGCATATTATTTAAACTTTGTATTTGTTGTTTTATATTAAAAATATCTTACTTCTATTATTTGATCATAAATACTAATGTAATTAAACTTTGTATTTGATATTTTGGATATAAATTTGGTTTTTAATATGTCAATTAAATGTATTATTTAGTTAAACTCATTACATATTTTATGAATTTGAAATATTTATAAGTAAAATATGATTTATAATGTATTTTAAAGTTATTTTTATTAAATTTATGAATTAAAATATTTAAAAATTTAGTAATTACTTCTAAAATATTTAGAGAGCTAGTCCAACCCAATGAGATGAGTTATGGCCAAAATTTGGCAACCTATTTAGAGAATGGGCTTTTTAGCCCTAATAAGATTAGCTTACTTTGACACCTCCGATAATTAGGTATGGACCAAAAATAAAATCATAGTAAGTGCAGCAGTTCTCCTCTACTCAACCAAAAATAAAATCATTCCATGGAGATTCTAGTACCTTTTTCTCTCTTCCTCACCATCTATTGCTTCATTCTTGTGATAGTGAATAAAGCCAAGCCATCAAATTCCAGATAATCCATCAAAACCTAATGACCTCGAGGGCCATGGAAACTTCCCCTCATAGGAAAGATAACGCCAAATTATAGGATCACTACCCCATCATGCCTTGAGAAACTCGGCAAATAATTATGGACCTCTAGTGCACCTACAACTAGAAGAGACATCCAATGTTGTAATAATTAACTTCTCCAGAAATTGCAAGAGATTTATAAGACGTGATCTAGTATTAGCTAATAGC